>JAUMHH010171170.1:0-16176 GCA_032359455.1 Chlamys rubida | reverse complement strand
AACTGAGAAGACGGGAACAAGCGGAGTAAAGTATCTTGCTCAAATATACAACACAGTGCCGTGCCGTGACTTGAACCCGCAACCCTTCGGTCACGAGCCCGGCGTACTACCACTAGACTACCGTGCCTCCTACATATATTATATATAATCATTACACTCTGTGTCACTTACTAAAGTTATTCTGACAAAATGGTTCAGGGTTCAAATATATTTACAGTTTAAGGATGTTTGGTCTCCGATATGTCATATGTATCGTGTACGGAATATTTATAACGTACATTTACCATATTCATGACAGTTTAAATTGCAGTGTCGAACATAAGTATTTAAAGAAGTGCGCTAGCTATTCTATAAATATGTCATTAAACTTAATACAATCATGAACAGATTCTTTATAATAACCTGTATTTACGTTTGTAAAGATTTCTCCCGTATAGAAAAAGCTCTAATTATTTATACAGATTTGCGTTTGAGGCGAAGCAAAGTCATCACAGCAAATCATTCTTGATTTTCATTAAAAAAAAAAACTTGACTGATACATGACCAAGCCGCTGATTACCAAATTACAATTGTGACGTCACGATTAGTACTGCATTCATATAAGGATTGAACAGCATATTGTTTCATACCGGCATGAACGATGAAAAATGCGGTTCATTACATATACAGTATTTTCATTCTTGATTTTATAGTTATTATTTACCTTATATACGTATTTCTCTTTTATTTTGATATTAAAGTGTCTGAATCATCAGTGCAAACGCGATTCCTAACATCACCAAAATATTTGCTTTAAACGGTTGTTTCACGTTATTCGAGGCGGTAAGAGAAGCTTCACAATGAAGCTGATCAAATTATATTCATAGCCCTATGAACGCACTTTCTTTAAGTATAGGGTATAGAGGAACTTACAGTGGGAATGCAAATATATGGAGATTGAACGGATTTTTTTAATACTCCTACTGGTGTTATCGCAAATTTGTTGCACGCTTATGAAATTAAGCCTGTCATGTATGCAGCCGATTTGCATTCTTATTGGCAGGATATTAAGAAACATACATTAAATACATGTACGTATGTTTACATTTTTAATTTGTATCTATTTGTGATTTAAATATTAAACTATTATAAAAGGGTGACCGATTCTGTTTCTCCTGCTTGAGGGATTCGCCATTGATCTGCTGTTCCTATTGTGTCACCTAGGATCAATGTCTTTTCTTACTTTCTTACTATTTACTTCGGCGGAGTCTCCCCCGGCACCCATCTTCATATAGTTTATGTCCCTTGTCATTGCGAGGTCATTAAACCCCATACAAACAAACAAATAAATCGCAACTTGCGCTATAATTGAGACATATTCATTTATGTTTGTAGAATAAAATGTCAAACTCTATTATTCTTCTGGCGAATTTTTAACTTTTAACGTGAAGTTATGTATCTTGAGAGATGAAGCGTTTTGCAGAGGTAATTTATAAATCAATAAAAGTTCAAACAGAAATGACGGTAAACATACTCTAGCACGCCACCTGAGTACGTTTGAACTGATTTTAAGCATATCTACAGTTTTATATTTATAATAGCAATGGTCTATTGTGACGCACTTGAAATTGAACCATACATGTACATGTGTTATACATACGGCTGTCTATATATCTATTTCAGACCTATTTCATTACAGCGCCATATTGCTGGAGTTTCATTTTATGGTTGCAGTTTAATGCATTTATTGACCGTTTTCCATTCGACATTAATATACACATCAAGCGATGCGGTCCCTTGGTATGTTATATACTATTGAATATAGGTTAATCAATTTTGCTCAGAGCGACGCCAAGAGTAATAATAACCTATTCAGTGTTCCGAATTCATTTTAGCAAACGTCGGAGACTGCACTGACTCATTCCTTTACATTGTAGAAATGACCATCATATATTCGTGTATTGCGTTGGAATATATAACGAGGCGAGAAAATGTCGGAATATTAATTAAAGAAGGTTGCTTCGGCCTGAGTTAAGTATTCTTTCTTTATTATCGAACCCCGAGTTATATATTTCACCGTAATATAAAAACGGATGTTAATTAAATCTATTATACCACTTACAAAGTAATGAAAATATGTATTCCGTGTCTACGTCTTTGACAATACTCCTACATTATGCAAGATTGTTAAAGTAAAGCTTTTATTTGCAAAGCAACGTTTCAGACGCTTTTGACAGCTTTTCTATTTCGCCTGTAACGCCTGGATTCACTTGGGGAAAGATCATATTTTGTTTTCATTAGCCTAAAAAATACGATATATGATATAAACACAATAAGATGCATCGTGAACGGTACCTCAACAAGACCTTTCTCCCTGATCAAGTTCAGCGACTACTTGTATTGCAGGTGAAAATCAACAGCTTGGTATATGTCTCCTTGATGAAACTCCCTGTCTCAAATGTTGTGCCTACATCCCCACAAGCTTCATTGTATGATCCCTGTCAAACGGCACTGCCGTTTGTCTTATACACAGTAACCGTCCCCTATTTTCCATAAATTTGGATATAACTGTAGCACATTTCGGCTAGTACACCTCCGTTGATCAGATGGTTAAATCGGTTACAGCGATCATATAACTACCTGAAGTCCAGAGTTCAAATATCGGTCTAACCCCAATAAACATTGACGCCATGCTAAATTGATTGTTATTTCAATCAATCAAAAGTAGCAACTTGTAAACATCGCTTTGCCAATGCATACAATCAACACTTTAATGACTTAAAAACGTGTCATCCGCATTTTAAGTTCGACGCAACATTCTGATCATGATAACTAAGCAGGATTTCAGTAGATCTAGATTTAAACTGTTTTGTTTGTTCAAAAGGCAGTCTTCAAATATATATATATATATATAATTAATTCCTGTAAATGCGGTTCTCTTGTCATCCTCGATACTCCACGAATAACAAATAACACTTATTTTCGCTCTCTGTACCTTTGGCATATGGTATAGCACAATTGAAGGCATACAGACAGCTATTTCATCGGTTTCAGTTGATAAAAAAATTGACCAATCGCTAAGCTGAAACATGTCCTATAAAGATTAGAAAGGAGCGATACCCGACTTAAAAGCCAGTCAATTTTACATTTACGCGACCGATAACTCTTTTGATGTTCATCAGAGGATTAAACTAGTTTTCTCGTCTCTTCTACAAGGTAGTTCACACCGAGCCTTCGATTTTGCTTTTACCTATTCCAGGGGTTCAGTGATCGAAAGTGAGAGCGAAGCCTGAATTATCGAGGATGTTCTCTTGTTTACAGTTGCAATACGGGGTGGTTTTCTTGGAAGAGGGTTGCATGTGCTGTGTTTATAAGAAAACGAAACTAGCACGCAAATGTATTATCTTCCAATACATAGCTATTAATCAGTGAAAAGTGTCGTCACATCGCAGACGTGGTAGAATTATTTGTAATCACATTCAATATGGAGATGGACAGAGGCCAATTAACGTAAATTAACATCTGTATGCATCCGTACTTTTGAATTGCTTTCCGTGTTAATTTTCGTCTTTGAATAACGGCAAGCTCTTACATCGTAAATAATGAAAGAACTAAAGCAAAGCAAGCAGGACATACAGTACCTGGCGATCTAAATATTATTCGTAATGCATATTTACGATGGCTTTGTGTTTCGAAGCCAAGCATCTAATAACTTAATTCGTGTCTGCAAACACCATGATATTTCATGCATGCAAAACGAACTATAATTGCTTGATAACCAAGGAAACTCTACTTATAATTTTTTTCATTTTGTTTTTCAAAAAAGAAAATACTAGCTTAGCATGTTTCTGTATGGGCGGATTGGTCGAGTGGTTAACACACCGACCTGCCACGCAGGCGGCCGGGGTTCGATCCCCGAAGTCGTCGTACGCATGGATATTCAAAGAAAGTGTTCTTCTCCTTCTTACACAACTCCAACAACCCTGGTGGAGTATAACTTGGTCTGGGGTGGATGTTGTAGTATCTGTGCTGTAGCATTCAAGTGAAGTGGCACTATAAAGGATGCCGTTGGAAATACGGTCCACTACAAACAGAACACAGTACATATCCAGCACACACGCAGGCATACACACATAGGGAGATATTACTTTAAACATTTTTTTTTTATTCAACAATATTACAAATACAAATATAAATATGGGATGGGAAAACAAGCTTGGAGCTTATATTAATTCCTTTCCCGAACACATCAAAAGGCAAAGAATCTTCGGTGCTGGAGAAGACCTTATTTCAATATGGAATGAATAATAATAAAGTTTAACAGATAACATATATACATGTACATGTGGTGAATAGAATTGATTATATACATGCTTTATGACGCCATAAATTGCTAGTCTGTACATTGTAGATACAACACAATAAGTTTCCATATTTAAAACAATTAGTACAAAAATATTTGCTAAAAGGGAGATATTAGCCAGATGGCATAGGACTAGTAGTTAGCGCCTGATAAGGCAGCTCCTGTGAATTCCTTAAAATTGCTTTAATTAATGTATGTGCTAATTGCATTCATTGTATATTTATGTACTGTAAAGCGCTTTAGAGTGGCTTATGTTAGCTAGATAGGGCGCTATTTTTGTATATTATTATTATAATTATTATAACGATCTTTCCGAATACCAAGGATATGGTCCTGCCGCGTTTCTATTGCTTTAACAAAATCACAAACTTCTTCATCAGCCATTATCACAACTTTGTTTTATTTTGATTTTCAAGTACATGTACTATTTTATCAATATTACAGTCGTATTGTGACACAGTATACCCAAGAAGTGGAGTTAATGAAATGGGGATTTAAAGTATTCAAAATATCCAATGACCAACCTTGAGCATCCTCTCCTCAAGTGTTTCTTTTATCAGAACTTTCGGACATTTTCACGCTTTACACAATCATACTTAACCGAAGAAAAAATTTCATTCTCATTTTCTCTCACTTTTCAAGAAATGCGAACGGCTATACAAATATATGGTTGAAAACGTTCAGATATATATGTAGTGTGCTGTCTTTAAATAGCTAGGAATTAATCGACCACGTTCATCGAATATATCCTTCCGAGCTTGAAATCGAGGACACTGGAGACTCTTCTGCTTCAGCGCTGTATTTGATCTTTACTTACAACATGACTTATAGGGTCAGCTTACCATAAAGCTTTACGAGAATCGGGACGATTTTGATTTTTTTCGATCTTCCACTTTCCTTTTCTTGATAGTAGCATCCCCAAAATTGTTTTTAAGAGCTTGTTCTGAATTCATTATTTCTGTGATAGATGTCTCCCGCTGCCGGATAACTTACGTTACAGGTTTTCCAAATATACAGGTTGATGAAAACTAAATATCTAGTTTTATAATCGTGATCATGATACATTTAGCAATAGAAAAATATGCTTTTCCTTGTGTTATATGAAGATTTATGTTTTTGATTATGCTCATTAGCATGCCTTATTGTTTTGTTTTCATTTCCCCGGTTCTCACTTTTAGGACGTGTCATTACATGGACTTGATCAATCACATGGCGGGTGTCGTCGATGAGGCAGAACACGCTTACTTCCACAGAATACCTGGTCTTATTCACCTTGTACTTTTTCAATGGTCTCCACACCAATCTTACCTTTGTTCATATTTTGCAGAAGTTTTTTTTTATTTTCGGAATTACTGTTTTGTTGACACTAAGATTTTTCTCTTGTTGTTTTTTTACTGTTTGAAACTGGCAAACCAATTTGTAACATCACTATTAAGGAGTATTTGAAGATTTAATAACCAATCTTGAAAATTTATTGGTTATCTTGATTGGAAAAAAATCAACACTATATTATTACTCATGAGATAATTAATCTGGCTTGCAAGCTGGTAGATGCAGTATTTCATGCTCCTTCCAATAGCAGAATGATGTAATAAAAGAGTGCAATCTTTTCCCCCGAATTGAAATTGTTCTAAATTAACTACGCGCTTTTGCGCTCCAGGCTATGGTCTACAAATTGAAACTGTTCTAAACTAATTAGGCTATGGTCATAGTCACGAAACGTTAATATTTTTTACTTCTGAATTTTCCAACGCGCAAGACATGCATATGCAAAGCATTATGGGAAGACTAAAATGCTAGATAAAAAATCGCGCAAAACCAGAAATCTAGTCGATACGGTTTATCAATTTCATCTAGAAACATTTGTTATTAAGAAAAAGCAGACATATATCTAACAGTTTTTTAAATTAGTTCTGACATTCATTGAAGCGTTTCTTCGGGACTGACGGAATTACTAGACATACTATCAAACATTGTGATGATTTAACTATGTGCGGATTTCTTCCTATTCTCCAGCGACGATATGAGAGCTATGCTGGATAGGTACGACCGCACCTAACTCGTCGAGGGGAGAGACAAGAAGAAGTGGAATTTACTTTCCCTTTATAGCAGATATTGTCCTACATTTATAATGTATGTGTTAATGCGGTACATTTTTTAAGGATTGACTTAAATATATTTTTCATGTTATGGAGATATAACACAAAAAAACGGAGTTTACTCTAAATAAACCGCGAACACTCCGGTTTTTTGTGTTATAGCTCCATAACATGAAAAAAATATTCAAGTTAATCCTTATAATTTAATCTACTTTACACAATTCCTGTGGAAATCCACTTTTATTGACGGACTCTTTTCTCTTAGAAATTATTGGCTGCTGTATCAGCCAATCAAAAGCGACGTTACAAACGGCGACGTCATTTTTTTACGTTATGGGCTGATTACATACATTTTTAAGCCAATGAAAATGCTTGTTACAAGCAAGATTAAAGTATTCCTCTGTGACTTATGAAATACTGTGATGATTGTTTACACTAACAATAAGACGTTAAATATGTAGGTAAGCGGTTATTTTCGTCATTTTTAAGTATTATTGGTCATACAACACTTATTGTAAAACATTATTACACATGTATATTTAAAGAACAGTAGGATGTTATGAAATAGTTTCAATATTATTTGATACACTTTAGAAATCCTATTTCTTCAAGCAGTGACTTTACCAGTGGCACGTGCTTTCTTCTCGTGGTACAGGATGGTAAACTTTCAAATGAAGGTTTCTCGAGTTTAATTATTATAATGTTCAGTCATAAATAATAGTAATAATAAATAATATGCAACATTTGATATAGCGCCCTATCTAGTTAACAGAAGCCACTCTAAAGCGCTTTACAATACATAGATATACAGTTTATACAATTAGTATATACATCAATCAATACAATTTTGAGGAATTCACATGAGCTGTCTTATAAGGCGCTAACTACTAGTCCTATGCCACCTGGCTAATACCTCCCTATGTGTATATGCCTGCGTGTGTGTTGGAGATGTAATGTTTTCTGTTTTGTAGTAGTGGGACCTTACTTTAAACAGCATCATTTATAGTGCCACCTCACTTGCATGCTGAAGCATAGATACCGCAACATCCATTCCAGACCAATTGATACTCCACCTGGGTTGTTGGAGTTGTGTGGGCAGGAGAAAGACACTTTCTCTAAATATCCATGAGTACGACGACTTCGGGGATCAAACCCCGGCCGTCTGCGTGGAAGGCCAGAGTGATGACCACTCGAATCCGCCCATACATACATTAACATACATGTACGTTTATCTTATCCGCTCTAAAGCACGAAAATGTGATGATTGCTCAGTTGCATGAATCTGTTTATGATGGGTCCAGAGTAAATTGGAAAGTACATATTGTATTATTAAAAAACCTATGTTTATAACTTTCTTTCAGCGATGAATTTTCAGTTTAGAACTTCTTTGATAATGACTCCAAATGGTCCAGGCCTTTTAGTATTCTTTCAGAGACATCTACGACAGTCCAACGAAATATAATGTTACATGTACGATTGGAGACTTTATGGAAATTCTATAGGAAGCATTGGATGTCCGCCATATTTGAACCACAGTGCATGTATTTGTAAAAGATGTGGATTTATTAGGTTGCCTCACAAGCGTCAGCTGTAGGGAATTTACCTTTAGCTCAACAGTAGAGCATCGGGCTGTAGAGCCAAGGGTCGCGGGTTCGAGCCCCAGCGACGGCACAATCTTTATCACTATTCCTTGTCCTACTACACATTCGCTTCCTCTCTATGTATTACGAACGTTCCAAGAGAATTCTGTCTAAACTGCCTTGGTGACCATTAGAAAACCATTTCGTTCAAGCTGATAAGTACAAGAAAGCGCTACAGCAGCTGAATTACGATGGCCTTAGAACAATTCTTCCTTTAGCATATTCTTGTTCGACATCCACAGAAAACTATAGTCAAGGGGCCTGTTCGTTTATGCGGAACGTAACACTTTCGGGTATAAATCCTGGCGGATCTGTAAAAGTTTATGCAGGCCTTACAAGGCTTGCAAGGCTTTGTCAAGGCTAGCCTAAAAGCAGCATCAAATAACTAGGTCCGACCTTATTTCATAAACGAGCAACTCCGGTCCAACCAGTTCAACCGTTTGGATAGCGATAAACGAAAACGGCCCTGCGTGGCGATATTATATAGTTATTGAGATGTAGATCGTTACATTAGAGCATAAAGTAACGAGAACTCATTCGACCCTACACGTAAATTATCAATATACTTAACTACACTGCACCCTTGTAAAATAGGAATGATTCCAAATCGGTTGTGAAATCACAATATCGTGTTGTACTTCTGTTTAAAGCCGACTTTGGCATGGAATCAATCTGAATCGATCTGTTTGACGCACACTCTGTAAGCGTTTATTGTAATAAGTAAAGCCAACAAGTAAAGCACCACTTTCCCATTGATGTGTTTCTATTTTACAACGTAAGTTTGTTAATCGACTGGCTAATACATCTGGATGTGTTTGAATATATTGCCGGTGTATATTTATATAAATGACATATAGACTGCTTTTTATGTTAAAGATAATGTCAATCTAATTAAAATTAGATTTTCGCATCGCTCCCGTTTACTGATATGTGAACGGGAGTGATGCGAAGATCTAATTTGTATTAGATTGAAATGACGTATGACTACATGTGGTAGACATGTTGAATGCAAAACAACCTCATCGACCAATAGTTATTCCGTCTTTTCGTATTGCAGAGTTATCTGCTCTTGTGAGCAGGCATTTATTGTTACGTCATTTGTTTGTGAGAGTAACGTCATCAATTTTAGAGAAAACGACGTAATTTTCTCACACAAACCAATGACGTACCAATCAATACCTGTTCACAAGAGAAGATAACTCGGAATATGCGTAAAAAACTCTTTATAACGTACACATTTACAACATTGGATACATTCTATCCTATTCCATGTCTAACGCGCAAGGGCTGATTCCAGTAACGATGTAACAGCGAGCCTCAGGGACTGATTATTCGCCAACAAAAGTCAACGACTTCGTGATGTAAAACAATCACTAAAAACACGGAGAAGGAAGCACCTCTGTATTTAAAGATTTAAAATATCGATGCAGAGAGCTAAACAAAGTAAAGATTTTGTACAGCACCACGTGGCAATTTCGTCTATTTAAACCTTCTATGGTGATCAAAGGGTCAATAAATACGACTTCAGTACTTCATCCATCATCTAAAACAGCTAGCATCTCAAGAGGCCGGAGAACTGTAGGAATGTCGTTGACAAATCTGGTTCCTCAGATCTTTGCTCTGACAATTTACCCCTTTTACCCTAACACTTTATAGGTAAGCTCACTGGCCATCATTTACAGCATATCCTTTTATCAATGATCCTACCCAAATTTTGGGTTTGATGTTCAGCTGATAATTGCCAGTGGCTTTAGAATGTTAGCTTCCGCTTCCTCCAGCAACTTTGGATGGATGTCGTCTGCTCCTTGGAATTTGTTTTACCTTAGTTATATCCTGTTCTTTTCCATTTGCGGAATATTCAGTTAAGGTCTCCCTTGGCAGGCGAGGTATATGGCCACCTGGTTATTTTCTGAATTCGCTACTAAAAAAGCCAAACAAAGCTTCCGCCTTCTCTGCACGACTTTGTGCGACATATTTTGATGTTGTCTTCTGTTCTGTTCACTTCGTTCTCTTTCAAGTGTAGATCTTCCGGACTTGGTTATGGTTTAAGGATTGGTCAACCTCCGGACATTTTGGTTCTTCGAAATCTGACTTGTTTTTTCACCATGGAGTTTTACCTTGTACTTTACCCTTAGTTATTACTCCTATTTATCAGCCTTCATTGATTCAATTAAACTTTTGAAACATTTATGCTCCTTTTTATTACTTTTACGGTCATCCCATATACTGGTTGCTTCCTATTCTGCTTATTAATTGGAATATATTTGTCCCAGACCTCGCAAATAGAATGAAAAATAATCGTAATTTAGACCGCTGTTTCACCCATTTAGGTATGATTTCCTAATTGTAATCAATTCTCGCCTCATCCCGTCATAGCTGCCTTTAGTATAATTCCTTCTTCTAGGTGTTAATAATAGCTTATGTATTTCGCCTAGAAGTTGAACAAAAACCTTCACCTTTCCACTTTCTATTTCAGGAACTATACCATATTCTCTTCATTTGCTGGGATCAGGTCAACCATACAAGGTCCTAATTTACCCTTATTCTTGTTCTTTTCTTCATTACATGTCGAAAGATGTCAGTTTCTTACATTTTTGCATAAAGGAACGAAAAGCGATATCAAAACTGGGGATGTTTTTATTTGAAACGAACAGTAATTAATATGTTAATTGGTTTATTGCATTCATTTAACAAAATACTTCCTACAATTTAGGTATCACTTTGTTTATAAACAAGAGGCCAAGAGGGCCTGCATTGCTCACCTGGATATTTGAGCAATCATTGGAATATACTCTCAATAAAAGTATTTTTGCAAATATTTCCATATATTGAGTTTCCTTGGCTTAAGAATGTTCCAGACTAAATGAAACTTTATACTGCTCTATATTAGTATGCTACTGGTCAAGTATCATCATCCTGGGCCTCCTGGTATTGTGGGAGAAGTTTCAAGATATTTACATATTTGACCCCTGTGACCGTGAAAGTAGGTCAAGGTCATTTATTTGGGAGAACTTGAAAGCAATCTGTCCAAGGTACCTACTGGCCAATAATCATTACTCTGGGCTTCCTGGTTATTCAGAAGAAGTTGTTTAAAAATATTATACATATTTGACCTCTGTGGCCTCGAAAGAAGGTCAATGTCATTTATTTAGGGAAACTATATTACTCTGTCAAAGGTACCTACTGGCTAAATATCATGGCTCTTGGCCTCTTGGTTATTCAAAAGAAACTGTTAAAAAGGGTTTAAAATTATTTGACCCTTGTGATCTTTAAAGTAGGTCAAGGTAATTTATATGGGGAAAATTTATTGCACTTTATGCCAAGAAGTTGTTTAAAGGTTTTTACATATTTAACCCCTGTTACCTTGAAAGTGGGTCAATGTCATTTATTTGAGGAAACTTCATATCACTGTCCCAGGTACCTACTGGCCAAATATCATGGCCCTAGGCCCTCCAGTTCTTAAGAAGTCATTCGAAGAAAAATTTGACGGACAACACACCATACCATAAGCTCAACTGGCACTTTGTGCCAGGTGAGCTAAACAATCAGACTTCAAATAAAATATAACAAGAGTGTCTTTAATGTTCTTCTAGATACTTAGAGTGATGACAAAATATTCTTATAAAATATAGCAAATATTTTCCAATTTTTGATCTGCATTTTAGCATCTTTCCTTTACAAAACATTTGATTTCCTGGTTCAAATGATGCCTTATTGATTAATAATTCAGCAGTAGGCTTCTCTTAAAACTTGAACGCTAAACAACCCTTTTCGGCAGACTAAATGGAAGGTCTTCCTTTCCAAAGAATACTCCATTGGAAAAATTTAGCTTATATTGGTATATTTGCATATGGTTATGGGAAGGGATCCCAACATTTCCATGTTATTACTCAATGGCTAAATATCAATGGTCTGAGCCAGACGCCAGGACTTTTCCTGATAGCATGTGTCCATCTCTTAATGCTAAGGAAAAGTATACATGGTTATAGGGCGGTTACAACCATTTCCACAGAGTGAACCAACAAGTCCTCTTGGGTGGGAGCGGATCCAGGGTCAATCCTGTTAGCATTGGTGAATTTGTCTCGCATTGTTCAACTTGTGTAAAATATGCCTATACGACAAAAAGCAGTAGCTGATCACTCTAGAGATCAGAAAAATAGTTATCAAAACTGTTTTCCAGATATTTAATCTTAGAAGGAACTTAATATTAAATATACTAGTATATACAGGGTCAGGGTTTCATACCGTGTTCGTGTTTCTCACCCCAAAGTCTTCTTTATTGAGAAATTGTTTTGACAATGTGACTATTCACTGTTAAGCAGGTTATTGGATGCATTCTTTTTTAACTTCTATAACTGCTTTACATGTCTTGTCTACATGGAAGCACTGCCAATATATACACCAGGAACAAAGACAATACAATGTGTGAACGTTTTTTATTTAACAAAAACTATTAAAATTTATACAGTTGGTTAGCACTAAATCTCACTTAAAACAATAGAGAAAGTGCCGGACAGGTCACTTAACGTTCGGACTTTGTGGAATGTGACTACATCAGCTAAAACTAAATATATAGGTTTGACAGTAGTTTTTTTAACACTTTGTAATAGAATTGAATTTTATAGAAACGTTATTACAGATCTTTACTGTATGAATTTCATTTTCTCTTACAATAAAAACCGATTTGATGAAGTTGTTCTTAAGTGGATGTAAACAAATAATAAATTCAACCAAAAAGTAATTAGTTACCCATACAATTTTACACAAGAAAATGGTCAAATAATCAACATGACATTTTCTATCATTATAGTGCGATGAAAATAGTATTCATTCATAAATCCATCACACAAACCAAAATGTGTTGCTGAAGACTCTTGTAGAATATATATCAAAATACAGGGTTTCCTAACCTTTTTCACAAAAATCAAATAATTAAAATAAAAAATTTCGAAAAAGTAAGAAGCTATATAACATAGGAATTGAACTTTTGCTAGAGACCTAAAAGCAATGTTCATGTCACATGACAAGGTGATCATACCATATATGCAGTGAAGAAATGGTTAAGACACTATACAGTCAATGGAGATGAAAAGTGATTATGGGACAGTCATTCTAGAGGCAATAAGTTGTAGTGAGGTGAACTGCATTACTCAATCTGAGGTCACTTTACAAAGGGAGATAAATTCAAAGTTGTAAAAGTGATAAACCGACGTCGATCTGGGGTCACACTACAACGTAAATAGTAGACGGTCAATCTGAGGTCACACTACAAGGTAAATAGTGGACAGTCAATCTGAGGTCACATTACAAGGTAAATAGTGGACGGTCAATCTGAGGTCACATTATGAGGTAAATAGTGGAAGGTCAATCTGAGGTCACATTATGAGGTAAATAGTGGAAGGTCAATCTGAGGTCACATGACAAGGTAAATAGTTGATGGTCAATATGTCAATCTGAGGTTATACATGTGTAACAAAGTAAATAGTGGATGGTCAATCAAATCTAAGTCAATTTGCATAGTGAAAAGTAGACAGCCATTTTGAGGTAATATTAAAATTAAAAGGTGAATAGGGGACGGTCAATCTGAGGTCACACTACAAGCTTCATTGTAAGTTTAACAAACTTCTCGAGGTGCTGTAATGGATACCTATGATTGTCGAAATCTATCATATACCAGTATCTATAAACAGATACAGGTACTGGAATGTACCAGTAATTCAATAATGCTAAAAAAGAGGGTCTACCTTATACAATGACTTAGATGGAACAAATCAGTTTTATTAACAAAATGTATCAACTACCTATCTTCTCTCTATGTCTTTTTATGAAATGCACATCCATACGTAACTTGGACTGCCACCTGCCAACCTTCTCTGAAAGACTTGGTCTCTCCATCCATGTGAAAACCTTTTATTGCAATACTCAATAGCTGCAGCACTAAAACCACTACACTACACCATGTAAACAAATTACACATAACTGACAAACAAAAACAAACAAAAACATCTTTATCAGGACTATGACTTGACAAATATTTCACCTTCTAGGAGACATGTGATTCTAAAACATTTTTGTGCATGAACACGTACTCAAGTCTCACTCACCATCCCTACAAGATATTACAGTGTAACGGTACGGAACTCTTTTGTAATGGAGTAGTGTGTCATGCTGAGGTAGCATCTGTCCTTATCTAGGACCAAATGATGATGATTCTCGTTTCATTATACAATGTATAGGATTAGATAATAATAATTCTTCGCATGTCATTCAAAATTCTGATTTTGTATTTGGCAGAGGTTTTACTAAATTTTCCATGACAAAGATATCGTATTTACAATTAGTCAGATTGGTAAATGTTCAAATTAAATTTGTATTAATAGTTTTAATTAACAAAAAATGTATTTCCCGATCCTTGGGTCTAATATCATATTGGTACATTTAATATATCATTACTAAAACATTTTGTCCTCTTTTTATAACAGAACAGCCTATAGGTTTTTGTTTAAGGTCTTAGCCTCCAAGCTTTATATATTAGCTTTATGTATCAACAGTTCACATATTTTCTGTTAATTTTTTTTGACTAATATCAACACCCAAACATTCAAGCTTTAAACTTCAGTCTGCATTTTTAAAATATAATGACAAAAACAAATTATTTAAACTTTTGACTTTGAACATTTCTGAAATACTTTTAGAAAGATTCGTAAACTAGTAATACCAATTTGTTTGGCTGGAATCCACTAAATCACCTCTGCATTTTGTTTGAACTTAACAATGAATATTTTCACAGTAAATAAGCCCAATATATACTAGTCATGTCGGAACTTACATTGTACGGTAAACAGCAAGAAAAATCACCAAAATATGGCACAAAATGCATACACAAAACAAAATATCAAAGATATTTAGTATTCATTCTTCTAATGTGGCCTAGCTAAGACTTGCATATCAGAGAAAACATTTTACAAAAACAGTTTCACAGCCTCTGGAAGACTCCACTCATCATTGAATTCTAGTCTTATTGTCGTCTTCCTTTTGCACAAATCTAATGAACTTCTGATTCAAACATGTTATCGTAGTACAGTCATACACAGGGATAGTAACAATTCATACACGACACAGAGTGCATGTGTTAGCACACCATACACAGGGATTGTAACAATTCATACACGACACAGAGTGCATGTGTTAGCACACCATACACAGGGATTGTAACAATCCATACACGACACAGAGTGCATGTGTTAGCACACCATACACGGGGATTGTAACAATCCATACACGACACAGAGTGCATGTCCTCTAGCGATGATGACTCATATGCCATACATGGTACGTGTGTTCTGACGACATGCATGTAACACCTCTGTGACGGAGCATCTCTTCAGAAAGGCCACATGTTCAGCTACAGTGATAGCCATTCCTGGGTGTGAAAAGTGCACTTCTTCCTTAGGGAACTGCAATTAGATTGAAAAGACATTATTATAAAAGATCTTGCCTTTAAGAGTCTCCCAATATGAAAACATTGATCTTTCGTTTATTCTAACATCAACAGATATCTGGTATATTGCAATCCTACTTGATATCACAAAACCCAAAATCAAATCATTTTAGACTGATATTTCACAGACAAACATACTGTTTTTGAAAAATAATACACACCAGCAGTGTCACCTATCAACAGAACAGGAATGGAGTTAGACAAAGGGTACGAAATACCAAAAAAATCTCTTTTCCTCTTTCTATTTCTCTTTGTATGAATTGAAGTCAAACCTGCTCATACGACCACCTTCTTTAATAGACCACATGTGTTAAGTATAAAGAGACCACCTGTACTAAGAGAGCTCTTGTGTTAAAAGACTACCTTTTGGACATCTCCTGGGGGTAGGGGGTCATCTTCACTGTATAATCAGTCACAGCCTACCAAGAGGGTTGAATTTATTTTCCTTAGTATCCAGTTCCAATGATATCCAGCAGTATATAAACCTACCTACCTTGGTACAAAGTATGGAGCACCTGTCTCCAGTAAGTTTATCCACAAGTATGAACATAACCACGGTATATAGTATGGAGTCAGTTATATCAAGCAGTATAT
>JAUMHH010171159.1:0-16177 GCA_032359455.1 Chlamys rubida | reverse complement strand
TAGTAATTCAATAAAGACAATACAGATCTGAACATTTTAATGACTAAACAGTTAGTTATACATGCAGGAATTATTTTCCTTCCGTTGTGAAATACATGTTAATAACCCTTCTCCACCACCTACACCTATATACCTCCTATTTCTTTTTTAAATAATGTAAATCCCGCTACAACTAGTCGTATATTTGTTGACACTTCTACTTTCACTTTCACATACTTCATTTCCGGTTAAGAAAAACTTCTATACCATTCACAGCTGCCGTTTGCCGCATTCTACTATGATACGTGTATCCCTCTGTACAACCACGCATGTCTGTACATTAAATATGTGTATGTTTACTTATCTTTGTATACCATTGTAAGTCAAAGATGTTGAGATAAAATAAAACAAGAGGCCCAGAGGGCCTGTATCGTTTACATGGATAATAAAGCAAATTAAACCTCAATTTCCCTTTTGAGCCCCGCCCCTCTGCACCCAAAGGGACCACACCTACCGTGTATACAAGATCAGGTCCTTTTTGCCCAAGGATGCTCCGGAACAAATTAGGATAACAAAACGTATCCCTACGGTAGAAGCAGGGTTTTAAAGGTTTTACGTCTATTATCCCTAATGGGGTCCGCCCCTCTCCACCTAGGGGGTCCAAACTCATCAAATTATCAAGATTGAGTCTTCTTGGCCCAAGGATGTTCCAGACCGAATTGGGACGAAATCCCTAAATCCCTGTGATAGGAGAAGGATTTTAAAGGTTTACCTCTATTTCCCTTATGTGGCCCTATACCTCTGCCCCCAGGGGGCAACACCCAACGTTTATACAAAATCGAGTGCTCTTGGCCCAAGGATGCTCCGGACCAAATTAGGATAAACTCCCTTAATCCCTATGATAGAAGAAGGATTTCAAAGGTTTTACCTCTATTGCGCCTATTGCCCCCGCCCCTCTGCCCCAGGGAGTCCAAACCAACCATCCATTTATCAAAATTGAGTGTCATTGGCCAAAGGATGCTCCAGACCAAATTTGGATAAAATCCAATAATCCCTATGGTAGAATAAGGATTTGAAATGTTTTACCTCTATGGCTTTTGTCCAATAACTAGTTTACAATATAGTATACTGCAACTGTCTTATGATTTAGCCATTGCTGTAAATTATGTTTGCGACACAGATCTGGTTATATATATACAGAAATTATAATAAGCAAATATAGAGATGATTAGATTGTATTTTTTACAAACGCCTTTTATATACTGTATTCGGGATGACCCACCCCAGCAATATTTCACTCCTCCAACCCTTTTTACACACTTGTGTACATCGAGGATCTTAAACAATCGCAACAGCTAACAGCTAAGCCGTTCTGCTTTTGATCTAACATGGAGGACAATGTACACAAAGTTTTAATTGAATCTTGAATACATCGAAATGTAAGTCCCGTTCGTTAGACCACTGAATTAGATTGCTCTACACGTCCATGGTTAGACTTTGTCCATTCAATATGACGAATTTCATTTTGGATTAAAATGCCTCCTTCAACGGCATTGAAGCAGAGACGTTAATATATCATATTCTAATATTGTGAAAACTTCTGTCTACAAAACTAAATTCTTTATCGTCTGGTTTCCTCCCTAATATTGCATACAACAGGAAATGTCACCTCGAGTTAATGTCGGGTGTGAGGGCTTACTATATTGTCAATCATAGTCAAACGATTCTAAACATTAATTTTACTATCATGCCAATAATGCTTAAAATGTTAAACAAACGATAAACATTAAAGAAACCTAAAACTCACTTGTACCCCAAAACAGTCCCCTGGGTGATACCACGGAATCAGATTAGATCTAAGTCCGTACACGTGGTGATAGCAACGAGATTCTTCAATTTACATTTAAAGCCACATAGAAGCTTCGTACCTTTGGCGTGAGGACTACAACACAGAAGACATCACTTCCAAAAGCTGCCTCCGAACCGTGACGGCCTGTGACCCTCTCGCTGTTGCAAATGTACCTGTACTGAGCTTGCGTGTTATTTCACATACCGGTTTCCGGTCTCGATAACCACCTTGTTTACCTAGGTGACGAGAGATCAAACACAGTGTAATCATCGTGGCCAAAACTTTAGAAAACGAATGTATACACGTGATGATGTCGGCATCAGGTATCGATAAGTGTCTGTCCGGATGATACATCATTGTCAAATATGACTGACCTTTTGTCTCATGATAGTTATTTAGATTTAGACTTTTTAATTAAAGAATATACAGATTATGAAAATAAAACTAAACATTTTGGAGGTGATAAGAGACATATAATCTACAAAAAATGTATAGATAGCTAGATTTCGAGGGCATACCCAGCACGGTAGAAGCACAGGGTTTCGTTACAAATGTCTAGTACACATGTACATGTGCTATATACTGATAGCACATGCATGTTTCAATTCAGCATTTTGTCAATAATTAATGACTATTGAGAATTTTTTGACTCCATAAAATGAGCTTTGATTCTGCGAAAAGACATGTTTATTTAATATGTTTAATGTCTTTGCTGTAACCAAAATATTACACATTTTAAAAATAAGCAACACCCCCTCCCCCAATCATTTTTCTGGTCCCAGAAACTATATAACAAGTCCAAAGTATTCTCATAATTAGGCACCAGTATGATTTAAATTTGAATGCAACATGCTTCTATCTTTTTCAGCTAACCAAAATAAAATATGCTGTTCCAGGGACAGCTCCACCACCAGTGTTCCTGTTGACAGCACCACTAGCTCTAGTGTTCTATAGGTACCAAGCCCACTTGTTAAAGCTATTTTGTTGTCGGCAACAATTTTCAGTGTCATTTAAATCATCAATATATTCCTAAAAGATTGATGATCTTCATCAACTTCTTTGGACAAAATGCTTAAGTTTTTTGTGACATTACTACAGAGAACTTTTCTTTGGTAACTTTTTATTTTTGTGTTTTTCAATACATCTTTTTCTTGAACAGATTTAGATTTGTCCGCTGTGTAAAAATGAGAACAATTATTAAAGTAGCTACATTCAGTTCGAATAAGCCCTGAGCTAATTCAATTCCGTGGTACTACGAAGATACTTGTTTTATACGCCTCTGCTTCAACCGCCCCTATGTTTATTTTTTAACCAAAAACAAAGAAACAGTACTATTTATAAGTATCTGATCAGGGACGTATACTTCTAAAGTCTGATGTACTGACCAAAAAACGATAGCTAAAGCTAGCGGTGTACAGCTAGACTCGTTAGGATTTGCATTGTGATTTTGTGAAAATAGTTAAAAGCATTTTGTCAACTAAAAATATAATTTATGATTTTAAAGTGAAATAAAATCGTGCTTAGAGAAATAAAAGAAGTTGAATAATATAAAAAATTTAAATAAATGCCGTGTAAAGTTTGCTTTGTTCTTTTGAAATGCGTAATGAACTTCATTATCTCATTCAATCTTTCCATTTCACCTGATCTTGACACACTAATCGGTTGCTTATCGTATATTTGAAAGAAGTCGTATATAGTTACCATACAAAAGGACGTTTTATATACTGGACATGTTTGTGTCAATTATAAGAATTTGAGGATTTATTTTATTTCCTATCAAAATATCGTTTTTTGCTGATTTAAGAAAGGAAAATTAAAACTATTATGTTAGAAAAGAAATTTGAAAAGAAACCTTGTCGTCATTCGTCAGATAATGTCGTTGTATTGGAAGTTGAATTAATTCAAGGACGGAGGTTTTGGTGACAACGATACCGCCCAACCCTACCCCTACACACTTTTGGATTTTTTACGGTACTTGGGATCTGTAGCTCATATGAAGTCAATTTATATAAAATACACATAAACCATACATATATAATTATAGCGTAATTTCAAATTAATAAACATCAATTCACACAATAACAAGGACTTCTATTATCATATAATTAATTGTTGCGTTCCGTAAATAAAAATTGTCTCCGATACTTATAAAAGTTGAAATTATAAAACAAAATCTATAATGAAAGCCGATGCCACTGCAGCCCAAGTCTCGCGACGGATCTCCGAGAACAATAGCCTCATGCTTAGGTTTGCGAGATCTGCGCGAGTTGCCAATCTCTGGCTTTTTATGTCTCTGAGGTACGTGAGGATCGTATTAGGGCTAGTAATTCGTGCGATTTGGTATTGACCAATGAGGTTGAGGCATATGTGTGGGGGAGGACACGGGTGGTTGTTATTGTGTCATTCTAGCTTCGGACGTAGACGGAACGTACAAGTTTTAATTTAAATTGAATTTAAATTTATGTCATATGGAATGTTATGTACACGAATACAATGAGAATGAATGGGAATCGTGTTTATATTGGATGTATAGAGACACCAGCAAAAAAAAAACTGAAGCATAGACGGGCTGGTACACCTCCTGCTTCCGAAAGGAGTTCAGGTTGGGTGGCGCACTTGTGTTTTTGTAGATAAATACGATTCGCAATGAGAGGGAGAGATAGTGGGTTGTGGTGTGAATTTGTCAAAATTGTATGGAAACCTTTTTATCGCATCACATGCAATATTGTAATAAATGCCTGTTGTGTCGTTCCATTAGCCGAGTAGCTACCTGCATATATCATGTTTGTTGTTTGTTTAATACAAGATGGAGTATATAGAGGACTGCTCTTTACACAGCGGGATATGTCCAAACAAACCAACTGTAGCCGGGTCCCTGTGCCTGAAACAACAGGTTCAGGTCTCGTGGTCTTTACCTTCGAAATAACAATAGCCGCAGGTAACATGGGGCTATCCCACGTTTAACCAATAATACAGGTAAGGCAAGGTAAAAGAAAAGACCAGATTATAGTTGAGATTAACCCACCCACTATTGTTAAGGAGAGTGAAATCAGTGTTGTTTGTGTAATACACTACTCAAAATGACGGTCAAGAGAAAAGCAAAAGTAATAGACAACACTCGGTAAACCCTATATCGAAGCAAGCAAACAATAACTTTTATGTAATTGTTTTCTTATTATACATCGGTGAAGTATCGATGATACCTCGATAAGGCAGTTTTGAAAATGTGTATGGGAACACTCAAATCTGTACATGTAGCTTGAGATAAATTATTTTTGACTTACCCTTAATATTTAATTTGTAAACAATGATGTAATCTTCTTACACGTTTAAGTTTATTACAGTTTAGCCTATGATCTAACATGAAATGTATATCTTGCCTGTGACGGTATGAATAATTTGGATATGTTTGGTCTCTCAACACTTATGTAAAGCTAACAATTAGATATATGAATTTGCAATAAACTTAATAACAATTAAGGGTAAATAGGCGCGAACACAAGTTTGAACACCCACTGCAATAATATAATAATACTAAAGAAAACAAATTATCCACGCATCTTGTGTTATACATTTTAATGATCGTGTTACAACATATTAATTTCGTTATCAACATTATGATAACAAGGATTCAAGATTTTCTTCATTTTAAATTGATCGAAAAGTTCCTCTCGTTTTGATATTTTGTATGGCGGACTATGTCAAAACGACAAGTATGTTACACCAGAAACGTTTGGTTACATATGCAGCTTTTTAATTTTATTTACTTTCTTAATACCGGTGGCGATATGTTTTCATTGTTTAGCTATTTAACATCTTATTAAATGCTCTCATCTTGATTGAAATTCTTTTTTTCTTCTATCATCTACTATCCGCGCTATTTGCAGTGCTCGTACAGTCTTTTGTCCCAACTGATAAACAGAATGACGATGTTGATCGAACTCGGATTCGTCGAATACCATGTACTCCTCGAACTATTGATCTGGACCCTACGATTTCGAGTTAGCGGGGTCTTACTGTACTGTTTTACCGCTTCGGTCAACGTTTGTGTCTGCTATATTCTAAATGGCAAGACAATGTAAGGCATATTTCAAGTATTTTCAACTTACCTACCAAATTGACTATATTGTGTCTTTCTTATGTTAGGTCGACGACTTAACAACGTATTACCAACACATAGTTATACGTTTAATTGTATGCAACGTTCGCATGCTGTGCTACATTTTGGTAATATCGAGAATATAATTGAATTATGAGATTAAAAATAACCCCCTTTCTTCATCTTATATACATAAGTTGTAACATCTTGGTTCAATAATGAAAGTCATCTCGACCTATACTCTCTTAGCCTACTAAGGTGTGCAATTTGTGAACAGGTAAATAACACTAAACACACATGTGTCCAATGCTGACAGCAGGAGGCCCAATACACACCTTTATACCTGTGTATGACATCAAAGGGATGTCAGTAAAACCCTCGTGCAGTAATATTGCTGAAGTATGTATTCTTTTTATGTGATAAAAGCTACTATGGAATTGTCTTCCGCCATCTTGAAAATTGAAGTATGTTTTGTGTTCTACGTATACATTAACCTACATTATATGCTGTAATTCATTCAGAATTAAAAAAAACTTGAAACTAAGCAGGTTGGCTAGTGGGTACCTGCGTTCAGTTCCGTTCAGTTTCTTTATTTCCGAGAGCCATCCGACTCATAGGTTAAATTCAAACAATTACATCATAGTGATGTTAGTACGTAGATTATGTGTCTTTAAATATTCTATTTCACAACATTGTCGTCAGACACTGCGAGAGTGTGTTTTATTAAATGCAAAACCACAACCAGTACAACTGAATCACACGAGAGAGAGAGAGAGAGAGAGAGGAATAAAGCAAATAATGCCGGTTGTGGACGTTCAACACATTTGACTTGTCAGGTGTGGTACAATGACAAATTACTCTTATTTGTGAGATTTGAACACGCTGATCCGTCTGATGAGTGACATATCGTTTGCCTCCTAGATAATAGCTCATTATCATTTAAATTGTAAAAGTTTTCGTTCATGTATATTTAGCACTTTCTTATACATATAAGTATTAATATCATTCAAGAAGTATTCCTGTAAAATACAAAAAGGCTGTTGGGGCAAAGGTGTGCTTTTCAGAAACGGAAGCTATCACGACGTTCACACTTGTTGTTTAGACTGAAGTATTTTCACAGCATGATATAGCAAACTATTCAATCGTTAGTCGTATGTACGGAACTTTATATATTTTAGTTTTTGAAGGGGAAAAAGAAAAAAATGTATCATAAGTTACTGTTTCGGTACTTTTAGCACGGATTTAGATAGCAAATCTAATCTAATTCCGTGCTTATAGTTTCGTTATCTTTCGGAGAAAACATGATTAACAAGGAATCACGACTTCATGTGCATTTGTATTGTCAACAGAATCCAGCGTGTCTTTTTTTTGTCGAATATTGCGTATCCCAAAACATAGAGGTAAGGGGTTCGACGCACAGCAGGGCAAGATAGACATATATATTTTTTCTTTTGTTTTTTTATTCCTGCTTTTTTTGTTTACGATTACAAGTAATGTACTTAAAATCAATTCGTGGTCAATAATAATATTAATAGTGTTTCTATTGTGGTTGGGATTGTTTGCGTTTAATTTTCTGACGAAATGAAAAAAAATGTCTTTTTTTAGAGTGAAACCACTTTGTTCTGTGGACCATTTAATGTAGTTTGATAGTATTTAAAACTACATGTTTTTCTTGGGTTTTTTTCGACATTATAATATATATCGAAAAAGTGCAGAGTTATCGAGGCAAAATTCATGTAGATGATCAGTAAAACTATTGGTATGTTCAGGTATCTGGCCCGAGGAAATAACATTGATAATGTGTATGTGTGTATTTTTTCTTGGGGAGGGGGGCGGGGGTTCCCATCCTGCTGGATTCGCTGTTATATATGTTGTGTCTTACAGGATCGATATCTGACATGATAACGTTTTTCTGCTGACATTCTTCTCAATCGTTGGGGTTCATTACAATGGTTAGTGGTTTGATCTGTACCGACGGATCATGCACTCCCTACACACCGGATAATTTCGAAAATAAATACTCCGCATTGAACGGATTCTCGTGAAACGGTAGTTCTTGAAAAGAAGTAAAAATTTTGATATGACATAAAATGATGCTGTAGAAAACATATCAGAGTGCACCTTTTGTTACGCAGCATAATAAATATTAGATGATCAAACAGTACCTATTTACAACAAGATCACGATATTTTTATAGAAAACCGTTTGATTAAATGCGGCTCAGTGTTACTGTCGTTTTGATATGATTTCCGTTATTTTGGTAATATGATATTTGAACATTTCGTTTTGGTAAGAACTGTCTTAAAATATGCAAAAACTGACATCATCAAATAATAATGTTTATGCGACTTTGCTGTCGATGCACACTCCGCACTATATCGATTGGGACCCGGCATGTGTGTGCATAATGAGCAACTTAATCATTTCAATCGGCCTGGAAAAAACACCGGTTAAAATTATATAATGCAGTAACGTTTTTTTATAGATTTATCCACACCTAGCTAGGATAAGTGTTGTTTTCAAATTCAAATATATTGAAAAACAATACTGATACCAAAAGTGATGGGTTAACTTAATCCAAGCTTTACATGTATCTACCGTTACGTATATCCTAACGAAAGTCAATAATCCAACAGCTCCACAGTCAGACTTGGCAGCTGTTGAATAGTGGAGGGGGAGTGGAGGGTGTCTAAAATGTAGAATACCTCCACGTTATAAATATGTGCTGGAGTTTTAAGCGTGGAGACCTTGTGTCGTTTTATGACCCTAGACGACCTCCACGTTCCCTCCACGCGTTCCACCGTGGAGTGCTGGTGCGGGACTGAACGTGGAGTCACGGTGGCGAGAAAAATACCCACCACCGCGAGACGTGGTGATCGTATGCCTCCACGCGGTGTGTATGTACCTACATAGTTACCAGATTACCTGAATTTGAAATATCCTGTAATTTCCTGCGGGTGTCAAACAGCAGTTATAATTAATTGTTAATCGTCATGAATTTTCAAAATTCAATATATAACGACCGTTCAACGATTAGTAGACTCGTGATTTTTTTATTGCTTATTCCGTTAATACCCCCCTCTAGCTTCATTTCGAAAACTGAAAACTGAACGTCAGTACAATACCTGCGTTAATCAGTACTTTTAATCATACTCAGTTAGTTCAAATATTCCCTCTGAAATGTTTAATTAAAACAGCAAACCTCTTTTTAGTAAATATCATCTTAAAAATGGACCAATGTTTTACGTCTTACTAAAGACAAAGATCATATTTGTTTTATAATCCAAATCTAAGCATGTCTGTTACAGAAACACAATTTTACAAATATAATTGTGACTTAATACCTTACTTAATCATTATCTTGTCTGCACACTGAGGAAGCGAACAGGTATTATCGTCATACATAGATATTTCACACATACACTGTATATGCATATTATGTGTTTAAGCTAAGTGCTAAGAAACACAATTTTATTTTTATAAGGAATATTTTCTTTTAAACTAAAAAAAAATTAAACGAAGGAACATGAACTATAAGAAAAACTGCTGGTATGTTCTGAAATATTTATATTGTCTTTTTTAACATCGGATATAATAATATGGCTACAGTATTTTTATCATCGTGTATTAAGAATTTTCAGCAAAATATGTTTTACTTTATGTCGCTCATTGTGTGTAAACCAGTATGCTATAAAATGTTCACGAATGCAGGTTGCTGCCCTTTTTCACAAGGACAGAAACAACGTGTTTGTGTGTATATGGTAGAACTAATAGATTGTCTTTTTTCTCTCAAAACAGTATAGTACCGAAATTACTGATTAAATGCCTATTCCCGCTAAACTGTATTTGAGAATATATCTTACAATTTCTTTTGCTCAATCACCTGTTATTTACATCTACATAGTCCTGTCTTGTTAAACTTTAAGATTGTTCACTGTCTTTTAATTTTATATCAATGTTCATTGCTGAAGTTCTTTAATACTGTGGTCTTATTATATTTTATATCAAGAAGAATATACATTCATATTTGTTAACTCTCGATAGACTTATGTACTAGATTAGTCGTTACTCTTCTGCGTAAGGTGTATTAGTATTACAAATC
The DNA here is from genome assembly GCA_032359455.1 of Chlamys rubida. Lineage (NCBI taxonomy): Eukaryota > Metazoa > Mollusca > Bivalvia > Pectinida > Pectinidae > Chlamys > Chlamys rubida. Next base: position 6,148 of record JAUMHH010171159.1, on the reverse strand, counting down.
GTTTATAAAAACAAATAATCATAGAAATATACAATCAATAGTAGCATATCAACAAAAGGATGTAAAGTGTACTAAGTCAGTCGAATTCAACGAATCACTATTATCACACATGCGCAAAACATTTTGATAAATTACCGCAAGAACAAGGCTTATCCTTCCATCGAAGCATTTAATCTTTGCACACCTTTTTATATCAAAAGAAGGTTACTTGGTATATTCAGTTAAGTAGTAACACAAATACATGTAGGATAGTCGGTGTGCATTTACTTAATATCAACAAGCCTGATACAGACAATCATGGCGGCTGTTAGTCCGCTGTTAAACCCCATACCATGTTGAAGATATAGGTAAAAAAATGAGATTACTAAGCAATGATTTGCTTCCTGAATCTAGAACATGTCCTTGATACTGATGCTCAGTACAACATTTGTTCGATTTATCATCATTTAAACTTGGCGACCGTTACGTTCTTACCTCTGTGAAGTTTGCTGAGATATAATGTATATCGTTTTCTAAGAGCGTTACAATGTATCGTAGTACTAGTTCCTATATGAACTACGTTGGAACACAAGAATCAGACACAGATGTATGCTTCGATTTTCCAATTTGCAGCCTTTTCTAACAATTAACTCGGGTTAGATCCTTAATGCTGAACAGATGTGTTGTAAAAGCACTCTATACGTGCTAATTTAAGCCCAGCAAATGGATGTATAATATATATATCTGATTGTAGACACCGCCTATAACTCGTCTCAATCTCAAACACGACAACATTGTATGAGATAAAACAAAACATTCACTCAACCAGTAAATGTGCATCGAGACAGCACACATGATTTTGTATTACAAATATTACTGAAAATATTACTTTGTAATATCACCGACACAGTAAGTATTACTTTGTGGGCAAATCGATTGCCTTTCAGAGACTAAAAGAATAAATGTATAGAATTTTATAAACAAGAACTTGGAATGCATATCATCACGCGAGAAACAAAAATAAATGAGTTTCAATAGTGCTTCCTATATCAACATAACTGTAGCAGTGTCATTACTTTACCTAAAGTAACTCGCTCTTATAGTAGGCCGAAATATATTTATTAATGCATTTTTTTAATATATGAATACCCACCATTCGACATTGTTCGTATAACATGCATACATGTTATCCAATTATTTAGAAATGCGTACATCTCTATTGGATATTGAAAATAACCGGAAATGTGTGTATAGGATTCCAATTATTCGGAAACTTGTAGTGTAACAGGTGTTTGTTTTGATGAAATCAGAGCATATTTAAAAAACACCCATTTGGACTTTAAATAAATTTCATTAAGATTTTTGCTCACTGGTTGAGCAAAATGCTCATTACAGTAAAGAGTGGCATAATGAGCCCCATCGAGTATATGACAACATAATTACATGCATTTAAATCCAGCAATTATTCCATGATAGGATTGAGGCTTGAGAGGGGGTATACATATGAAACTTAGATATGATAGTGTTAATCTGAGTCTTGAATACAAATCCAAAATTAAAATATACATGTATTTTAATGTGAAAATAATGGTACATTTGAAAACAGTTTTATACAAAGAAGGTTTTTTGTCACAAATAGATTATAATTTCAGAAATAATTTTTGTCATAGCAAAAACACTGCATAACAAAATTAAGTCAGGTTTCAATTTCTGAAACAAATGATTTAAAACCTCCATACTTAACGATGATCCTTGACTTAAAGAACATAAAAGAATTTCCGATTAATTTGCATGGATGAGTATTGATATATAAAAACTCACACAGCAAGGTAAAGAAGACAAAGGGACAATAGACAGGTTGTCGCGTCATTAAAGACGAGCTATACTTCTATATACAAAAGACCAGTTTTTCAATACAAGACCATTATATAATTATACAAGTTAGATCCTACGGTGTCAATCACATTTATATATACGTGCGTATTCCAACTATACTCTACAGACAGTTGTTCATCAGCTTAACGTTAAATATTGTACATAGCGGCAGTAAACCAGGGCAGTATCCCAACCATAGGGTCACCTAATTATCATACAGCGAACGCGTCATCACCCGAATTAGGGATATTAGGGTTCTTTATGCATAGTGTAAGAAACATTCGTATATTTACGATTAAGATAAATCTAAAATGTGTCTTAGATTATCAACGTGGTAATTAGTCGCTTTGTTAAAAAGTTTATCCATTATGACTTAATCTAGCGCTGTGACGGGAGATAAACCACTGCATTGTCGGTTGTGTTTTAATGTTTACAACATACCGAACAGTCTGTGAAGAGTGCCTCTGTTCCTAAATAGAATCTTCTAGAATACCAGAAACGGACTCAGGCAAATACTTTGAATGTCCAGCATACAGACATTGTGTACAAGTTCCTTATACAAAAGCGTCTGCACCCGATGCAGCAAAATGCTTTCAACTTAACTCACTGTACAAGTCCATTTCTAGACCTAACAATACCGATGGAACAAACTGTGACGTTTGTCTGGGAGACAAGGAAACAGATTGCCGAGCTGCCAATAAGAAATTAAGACATATTAAGAATACACCAAGTCGTCGAACTCAAAGATACTAGCCTAGACGTGCTTGCTAACAGTCGTTCAAACGACGAATGTACAACCCAGCATCAATATAATGTACTAGTATCTATGTATAATTTCGTTATGCAAACATGACAATATCATTTCATACAAAACAATACTGCAATTGTTTATTACACGATATTGAGGGCATTCACTTGTATTTCTGTTATATTAGTGTTAGTTTGACTACACGAACAAAGAAAATACACAATGGTAGTATCACTAGACATACATATTCCGCTATAGGAATCATTAATCCATTGCAAAACACCTAATAAAAAAGCAGTAGTTTGTAACAAGTAGATTGTATTTATCATACTAATTCATGTCATTAACTGCTTAACAACATTAAAGTAAGGTTTCAATTTTTTAAAACAAATAGTCAAGGATATCCATGCTTAACAATGGCCATTGGTTTAAAAATATGCTGATGATACATTTTTTTCTGTCGCAGAGTATTAGATATTTGAACTCGCACAGCTAGGTAAAGGGGACTAGGGACAATAGACAAGTTAATGCATCATTGAAGACGAGCGGTATTTCTATACACAAAAGATCTGTTTGCCTTACAAAGTCAGACTTAGGTCAACAAGTTAAATACTGCACTGTCAAACAAAATCTATATATATCAGTGTACACCATAGTCGACACGGCAGGAAATGGATTATAGGCTTGAGGTAAAATGTTCTACTTAGTGGCAGTCGAATCAACTGTACACAGAGATTATCATGAAGCGAAGGGAGATTTAAGGCATCATCACCTGATTTGAGGATGACATATACTTCTATGTGCATAGAAAACATTGGTAAACAGTTGGTCTAGAATATAAACTAGACTTCTGGACGAGCACGTACGTATCATTTGTTCTGCAACGAGTTTTTGATACGACGGGGTAGTCAGTCGTTTTGTAGCAAACATTTAACAAACATGGCGACATCTAGCGCTGTGACGGGAGCTAACCCACTGCATTGTTTGTTGTGTTGGAATGTTTACAACATACCGAGATCGTTACCATGTAAACACACTTTCTGTGAAGAGTGCCTTTGTTCCTATATAGAATCATCTGGAATACAAGAATCGGACTCAGACAAATACTTTGAATGTCCAGCATGCAGATATTTTGTAAAAGTACCAGATACAAATGCGTCTGCAACCGATATATCAAAAAGTTTTCAACTTAACGCGCTTTACAAATCTGTTTCAAGATCTCACAATACCGCCGGAACACACTGTGACGTTTGTCTGGGTGACAATGAAACAGAGACAGCCGATGCGTGGTGTATTGAGTGTGGTGAGGCATTGTGTACAGATTGCCGAGCTGCCAGTGAGAATTTAAGACATATTAAGTATACACTGGGGTGTGATACGGCGTGGGCTGTAAGGGCAATTGTGTCGTATTGCATATACACAAAACCAGTATTTATGAGTAAGTATGTAATAAAAAGGAATGTGTTCGACTTGATATGATATTAACAGATATCAAGATAATAATGGGGAGTCAAATGATACTGCTTGATACATTATTAAAGTCAATGTTTGGCTTCGATCATAAATAAAACAAACAGATTTTCATGCTTAAACATCTGGTCGAGAGAGCATCTTGTGGAGTATATTTATATTTTAAGCACACAGGTCAAGGTTTATAAGGCATTTGTTTTCAACCAGGAAGTTAAATACATTCCAACAGCACGCATGTTAACTCTTAAACGGGACATCGACAATGTTTGATAACGAGTCGCCAGTAAGAGTACTGATCTGATCGAGACAGCTACATATATCAAAGACATGGTATACATCTGTGACGAATAGCATCAAATAGTAAAAAAATGTCAACGATCTTATCTTATATTAACAGTATACGTATTAAACTTAAAATAATTTAAAACTATAAACACTCTGTTATATCATAAAGTTTCACGCGTATAACCGAGTCAGAGGTGTGATGAGAATATTTTTTTGTAAGAGCTTTACAATTTTATTTTAAATATCCTTGTAGACAATCGTTGGGTTACTCAAGTCTGCAAATAATGGATCATATATCTAAGATACACAACGGGATTCCTGATATATATAGTGGGCGCCGACCAATCAGCTTGTACTAAATTAGTGTTGTCTTTGTCCATGTATGTATGAAATCAATGCTACTTGTGGAAGGGTAATGCCTGCTGTTTTAATATCATCAACATAAGATCCTATAGGAAAATAAATATTTCGTACAATGCAATCAGTATTATAATGTAAAATTTACTTTTATTTTAATTCTATAAACAGCAATTGGACATTTGATTGACAGTATGCCTAATTGTAAAAATGTTCATGCTTTCCCCTGCTATTTAGATCAGTTTTAGTTTAATTAAGACTAGTTATCATTGTCTCACGGATGCCTTTATTGGTGGAATACTTGGTATTAAATGGAATCAATAACAAACTGCCACTGGAGTTACAATTTTTGTGCAGTATTAAATTATTTTAGGATTATTAAGTTTAGAGGGAAACCATATTTAATACATCTTGTTCAATATAAATAAAAAAATTATGCTGTGAAGAAATTTCAAGATAACACAATTATATTTCTTTTGGAAATGAAAGCAAACTCATTTCCATTAGGAAAATATTGGAAATATCGGAAGAAAGGAGGTTTTATGTACAGATATTGAAATAAGACATACATGTTTCGCCGTAACTTTTCCATTTTTTTTTCATTTTTTTTAAAAATCAGACTGGAAAATCAGATCAAATCCATGTTCCAGTAAACTAGAGCTAGTGCTGAGTTCATAAAGTACATAAAGCTATAAATCAGGTAGTCAGAATCTAATAATTTGACGGCTGTCTTGATAAGTAAGTAAGATAAGTAGATATACATGTATGTATATATCAAATGTATTTCCATTAATTCTGTAGTTGTGATTATAATTAAACACGTTACACGATATACTCTATATCAATTGACTTTATATATTGTTGTTTAATTGGGTTAGGTTAAACAATGACGCACATGTCATTGTACGTTACAATCACTCAGTGTAAAAGTCGACAGTAAAACACACACATACCATTGGGGGAATACAGACTAACATACCATTAAAAAGGAGAATTCCACTTACTCGGGATTTCCGGTTTCACATACTGTATACCGGAAAATGTTCGCCCAATCAAACTTTCTCTTTCGACGGAAAAATCCATTTTAGCCCAATATTGAATTCGTCCTTCACATTCAGTTATCATATAAATTCAATTGTTTATATATGTTCGCTGTAATGATAATTTACCCCTTATTATTGAGGACAAAAAAGGCTGATATTAAAATTTCCCGGTAACAGTAATTAGTTCTGTTTACAGATAACCCGAATACTCAGTACAGTTTTAACGCATTACCTGCGCACGCCGATGAGGTGTCATCTCCCAGTGGTTTCCATGATAGCACAAGTAACTTGTATACGTGCTTGAGTGCTAGCATCACGTAATGTACTCTTAGAGTAATAACCCCTTGCAACTCATAGCTGATTACCAGTCCAATCAAACTTGAACGCCACT
>JAUMHH010171148.1:0-16179 GCA_032359455.1 Chlamys rubida | reverse complement strand
TATTGCCAAAATAGTGACAACAGGATTGGGCACACGTTATTACAACATTATTTACGCCCTTTCCTCAAATATATACATAAGAATTTACAAAAATGGCACAACTGGGTATCAAATAATATGTAAAATAGTAGCATTACAACAACAGAAACAAAAAGAGAAAGAACAACATTGAACAGTCTCACAAATTGAGCATAGAAGTATAAAATGCCTTACGAATTAAAACCTACCGCTGGTCTTTATATGAAGTCCTTACCGTGTAAATACACCCCTGCCATAATGTTGAGGTGCTTACCGTGTACATTCGGTGTGTGTCGGATCGATGATATACACCCCTGCCATAATGTTGAGGTGCTTAGCATGTACATTCGGTGTGTGTCGGGTCGATGATATACACCCCTGCCATAATGTTGAGGTGCTTACCGTGTACATTCGGTGTATGTCGGGTCGGTGATATACACCCCTGCCATGATGTTGAGGTGCTTAGCATGTACACTCTTAAGACTGTCGAGTCAACACAATCTGCCAAGTGTGACAAGCATGTTCTGGAAAATCTAAGTACCACAAGGAAACCCAAATTGCAAATGGCATTTTCTCTCCGCTTTCCCCAGCTAGTGAAATATCTTATTTCAACAAACACAGACATGTATGTACATTTCCACTGCAAGTTCCCCTATAAGCCTTACATGAAGAAATTGCGTTCATATAGCTATGCACGCAATTTGATCAACGTCATTTTGAAGCTTCTCCTCTCGCCTCGAATAACACGAGACAACCGTTAAAAGCAAACACTTTGGTGACGTAAGACTGTTCCAGGAGTCTCGTTTGCACTTACGAAACAGGCACCTTAATATCGAAAATAAAAGGGAATATCTGTATGTAGGTCAATAATAACTAAAAAGTTAGAACGTAAAACATAGGATTGAACGGTATATTTTCAATGTTCATGCTGGTATAAACACAATTCGTTTACATAAAGCTAGCGGTTTATATATATTGACTGTTGCTTTAAAGGGTTTCCGGGATTGTGTCCGGAAAAGAGACACATTGTAGAAACTCACCGTGACAAGCTGTAACCTATCGGAACATATATAGCAAGCAATGGAAAATGAGATTCCAATATTTTTTATACTAATTATATATTTCCTTTCTACTTTTCTTTTTGTTTTTGGAGTGTTGTGGAAGTCTTTACAAATCGTCGTTTAGCAGTTTGAGTTAGGGTATTCTCTAAATGAAAAGAATACCGAGGAATACGACCATCATCATATGCACATGCGTCACAAGTCTTAGCCGGAAGCTGTGCTTTACACGGCTTAAATGTTATTTCATTCCTCCAGACAACATCTTCACTACAAGTGAAGGCGTCCCTAACGACCGCTACAACGCTACATTGATATTACTGCTACCAATCTTAATGAAGGCGATATCCTTTAGATCCTTCTTCCATTCCAATATCTCTGTTAGATTCGGGTCCCCGAGACCAAGATACCCATGTCTGTGTCTCCAGACAGTTTCTAAACACACTAATCTCGCACAGCTACGGATTGACGTAATGGTTTTGATTTATATTCATAACTACAATGTGAGATAACGAAATATGAACAAAGAAGACGTTTATCTTGCTATAAGGATTGTCCCAGTTTCACGCGCACTATTTGTATCTTTTCTGAAGGTTCCGATTTTATATTCATAACAGTTCGCGAAATGGAAGGGAAAATAAACCCCTGCCCTCAAACATCCATGAAGAATCGATACAAGATGGTTACGGAATGTCCAATAAGATTTAATATTCATACCATCAGACATTTCCATGTCTCTCACACGCGCCGGAACGATTCTATTAATAGAATATGTATTATAGATGCGATCACAGTCTGTATAAATTGTTGGGAAATCCTGTTGTTCTTCGTAATCTTTTTTTAGCTCTATACAAGTTGTATCCCAGTGAGTACGTGTGCGCCATACCAACGATTAATGTGTTGAAACATTGTGTTTTGTAAATGATGCTATGTAAGTAAAATTCATTCTAACTAAGCGGTGGGTTGTTTGTATAATTATTAATATTATCAATGCTTAACGGCCCATCAAATCAGAATAGGTCATTAGGGCCAACAAATGGTCGACAAAAACAAATGCTAAATCAAATTTTTAAAGGTGTGAAAAAGAAGAAAAAACAAAGAGGAAGAAATGAAAGGGAAAGGACAGAAACAAAATCTACACTATATACATGGGACTCTGAGGATTTACCACGGCCCGACCATTCCAGAGGAATGCACAAAGGGCTCGCCCGAAGGCGGACACCTGTATACCAAACCCCCAGGCAGGAATGCACAACGGTGCAAACCTAGAGCATTTACACGTCCTGGCCAAAGGACGGTGCTGCTTGGTCTGACCTCTACCTTTCAACTTGTCTGGCTTAGGTGACCCTAGCTACCAGGAGCACAAAGCCCCAACCAGCATAGCTATCCAGGTCATTGAGGTACTCAATCCCCCCACCACGAAAAGGTGCAGCGACTAGGGGGGTTGTATGACAACAGTATAAAGTTTAGCAGCTGTAGATCGAAATTCGTAAAGACTGTACGATTTGTGTTTATACATGTAAAATGTTTAATTTAAAACACGTTTTAGTTTTGTGAATGCTAAACAATGGTTTAATTTTAATATAGGGGATGGATCAATTCCTGTTATAATCGGTGGTAAAGAACAGATTTTTTAGTCTACAAGTCCTACGATGTTGGAGACTCGAATAAAGAAACATAAAAATCACAAAACCGAATGGATTACGTTCGGAATCATCTATGACAATAGACGGTCATCTAGCACTGGCCAGACTTGTACCTTCGGTCAATGTAAGAGAGTTTGTTTTCGGACATAAAAAAGGGTCTTTTACCTTTGGTCATTATCGTAAGAGTATATTGAAATGAGGTATATATAAAAAAAATAGTGCTCCTCACACAAATGCCATTTAGGGGGAAAATATCATTTGTAATTGAGAATTTTCACTTTTGGGTTTTCCTGGGCCAAGTTTTATGTATAAAAAATTGCATTTGATCATTTCTGTTCATCAAATTCAAGAGTTGTTGCACTGTTTTCAATTCACGGACTATATTTTCTCAATTAAAATTGTTTATAACTGAGACCTTGACCATGTTTCAGGACACTAGCGTATGTGTTCATGAAGCAGTGGAGCTGGAGCATATCCATCTTTATTCAGTCATGTGTTCAGGGGAAAATTCAACAATCATCAAATGATGTTTACTAACTTATATAACTAATATCACTCCTCGTAAAATAGCCTTTATATTGACGGCTACCAGACAGCTAACTACCACCATACCTACAGGTACACGACGCGTAGATATCCCAGGAGCACGCGAACTATACTTGTTATCAAATGTACAAAATTACTCTTCCGTATTGTCGTAACATGGGCACTAAGTCCGTTACCCTTCCGTAGTCCGTTAACTTTCCGAAGTCAGTTACCCTTTGGTAGTCCGTTACGTTTCCGTTGTCCGCTATCATTCTGTAACCTGCTACCCTTCCGCTACAAGACCACTCCGTTATCAGTTTCCTTTCCTTAGTCAGTTACCGTTCCGTAGTCCAGTTACCCTTCCGTAATCCGTTACATGTACCCGTCCGTAGTTCAATTACCCTTCCGATGTTCGTTACCCTTCATTAGTCCGTTACCATTCCGTAACCCGTAACGTTTCCGTTACCTGTTACCCTTCCATAGTTCAATTAACCTTCCTTTGTTCGTTACCCTTCCTTAGTGCAGTTACTCTTCCGTAGTTCAGTTACTCTTCCGTAGTTCAATTACCCTTCCGTTGTCCGCTACCATTCCGTAATCCGTTACTCTTCTGTAGTTCAGTTAACCTTCCGTTGTTCGTTACTCTTCCGTAGTGCAGTTACTCTTCCGTAGTTCAGTTTCTCTTCCGTAGTTCAAATACCATTCCGTAATCCGTTACCCTTCCGTAGTTCAGATAACCTTCCGTTGTTCGTTACCTTTCCGTAGTGTAGTTACTCTTCCGTAGTTCAGTTACTCTTCCGTATTTCGTTACCCTTCCGTAGTTTAGTTACCCTTCCGTAATCCGTTACCCTTCCGTGATCCGTAACCATTCCGTAGTTCAGTTACTCTTCCGTAGTTCGTTACCCTTCCGGAATCCGTAACCATTCCGTAGTTCAGTTACCATTTTACTCGCCTGTAATAACATCTTATAAAGATAAAGCGGTTAAGTTATGACGTCACGTGTCAAACAGTTTCCCTGACACGTGACCTGCAGACCGACTGTTAGACAAGGCAAACATCACATCATAAATCAAACACGGTAGACGTAAAATAGACTTCAGATTTTGAAACAAATGATTTGAAGACCTGCCACGTACTTGTCTGATTATTTATAGATATACACGAGACACATCAAGAAGCCTTGCGTGAACGAGGTTGGTTCTTGTATCATGGACTTGATCACTTTCGTTCCCGTGGTGTTCAAACGGTTAACGCACGCATGGTTCACCACGTGAGAAATAACAATTGTACTGTAGAAGGCTTTGCTCACTGTAGACATGTTTTATATCTTACTCCGTAAGTTTGGCATACATATGATAATACTTGATCTGATGCCCCCATTGTTACACCTGGGACCTCCATCTTCGGTCATGTATCTCCGGGAGCTTCCGGATAGCACGTTGTCATGGTGACGTGACCGGATGCAGTGTCATGCTACTGTGTCCAGAATATGACATTTCTTTGAGATGACACTCTAAAGTGGGCCTTGAGTGGTCACTTCCGCAAAAAAATAACAAACATGATAACGAATGATCAGTCACTGGCGTGATAGCCACTTCTTTGGAGAGAGTGATACACTTGATTCTAATTAATCGTTGTTTCAATTAAAGTGCCCTACAAAATCGCCTGTTCATAATCCCCCAAAGACAAGCATAACCTTCCAAAAAGCTCTTAGCCATCCCCGAACGAAGACTGTCTCACTTAAATGCACACTACCCTCCTCAGACGAGGACTGTTTACCTCAAATGACCACTACCCTCCTCAGACGAAGACTGTCCTACACAATGTACTCAAATACTGACTTATTTAAATGAGCACTTTCTTCTCCAGACGAGAACAGCCTTACTCAAATGAGCACTTCCTTCCCTAAACGAGGAATGCCTTTCTCAAATGAGCTTTACACTCCTCAGACGAAGACTGTCTCACTTAAATGCGCACTACCCTCCTCAGACGAGGACTGTTTACCTCAAATGAGCACGACCCTCCTCAGACGAGGACTGCCTAACTCAAATGAGCACGACCCTCCTCAGACGAGGACTGCCTAACTCAAATGAGCACTACCCTCCTCAGACGAGGACTGCCTAACTCAAATGAGCACTACCCTCCTCAGACGAGGACCGCCTAACTCAAATGAGCACGACCCTCCTCAGACGAGGACTGCCTAACTCAAATGAGCACTACCCTCATCAGACGAGGACTGCCTAACTCAAATGAGCACTACCCTCATCAGACGAGGACTGCCTAACTCAAATGAGCACTACTCTTTGCAGACATGCACTTATCCCCTCAGACGCACACTTCCCTTCCATTGTTTACGTCTGGTTCAGAAACACCACTTTGTGTAGCCATTGGTCATGTCTGCTTTAAGTACACCATTGTGTGTGATGGCCTGTCACACAGAGAAATTAAACCACCTTAAAAGTAACTGATCTAATTTGAACGTGAGTAATCAAACTTACTTGTAAATAGAAACCGGACAGTATCCGGAGCGTTCGTGATTGATCGGAAAACATGTCGGGACGACAAGGAACTCCCATGGATCCCATCGGATTTGTGGATAGCTGCTAGCGACACGGCATGTCTCCGATAATATTCTTGGAAATGACTGTTTATAATTAGATAACAACAGATTCTCGGATGAATTCTAAAATACCTCAACTGGCACTTAACGGAATGTGTTGTAATCGGGTTTTCTGTTTGGTGTTTAGAAAGAGCATTACCCAGTGTGATCTTATCGCTCATTTTGTGTACTGTAAACAAAAAACTAATTTCAAAACGAAGTTATCGAAGGATGCAAATCTGTTCGAACTTTAAGCCAAATATGGATTTTTTTGTTTAATAGCGTTGCTTGTTTAGTTTAAACGAAATTACTGTCAAAATATCAAACAATGCATAAGGAAATTTTTCTTGCAATTTTTTCAACACCCATCAACAAATATGCACGTAATATGATTACCGTACATAACAATGGACAATGGCGTCGAAATGATATTTGAAGATTTATTTTGAAATGTGATAGATTTGAATGTCTAAAACTATCTGAATTAAATTTCATAGGAAGATGTTTATTACCAAGCATAATATTTCTAAATCGAACACAATGTCAATGCATTGCAGTGTTGCAACAGAGATCACGTTACTTGTTTAACGGACGTTGTCGCCCAAAGAAATGTCGACAGACATTTTGTTCTTCTAAAGTAACAGTTGGAATTGTCAACAAGTGTAGATACGGAAATATCACATTCACGGAAACTGATACGGTTGTATACCGTCTACTGACTTCATTCAGGAATGGCAACACTTCCGGGCACTCCTTCAATGAACGTGCACTGTAGGTATCGTCGAAGGTCTCTTTTTAAATATCTAGTATATATATATCTATATCTAAGTATAATTTATTTTTAAAAAAAAAAAAAAAAAATTGGGGAGGGGGGGGGGACTAAGTTGATAACATTTTCAAATTATAAACAAATCTATTTCAGACATGTCAAAAAAAGTATTGAGGGGTTGGTTTGTTACATTGTACCACTTATTACAAAAAAACCGTTCGGAAGGTTTTTCAACGACTTACACAAATCCGTTCGGATGGATTTTCACTATAAACCCATTCGGAACTACTCATGTTTTTGGTTTTGGCCTACTCAAAGCAAACTGTTTTTATTACGCCCATGCAGGACACTGAACTATCTGTAAGAGACGAATCTGTTTCTAAGCTTGGAATAATGGGTAGAATACTAAAAAATAATAAGTCGTAATTGAATTTTTGATAATTAAATGCACCTGCGGGTTCGACATATTCTCATCTCGTGTAATTAATATAATTTCATTATAAAACACATATGAAGTCGGCGTCATGATAAGTATTTTACAACCCGGACCTCCTGTTTCTAGTGACGATTCTTCTCGTTATAATCCAAAAAAATAGTAAAAAAACATCATAACTATATACCATTCACACATAGCTGACGTTTAAAGAAATTTAGATGGCTGGGAAAGCTGATAATTTGTGCCAAGAACGTAAAAATACGATACGGCCAGAAAATTTAAGTGGGGTTTGTCATCCATCATGCATACGATAGGGTTTCAGGAAGTTATCACGAAAGATAGAAATTCGGACATCGCCTTATCGTTGTGACACGTGACTTGTTTTAATGTAAAAGTTGTGTACAATTTGTCTGCACGTTTTTGTGCCATGTATACGCTTTGATAACGTTCGTTATAGATATAACGGGTCAACGCGCCCCATAAGCAAGTATAATCAGTAGCACGCTATATTGCCTACATCCGGCTCATCTTAAAGTACAAATTCAGAGACATGACGAACTGTCTTTCTCACAAAAAGCAGTGTTATCATGAATCGTTCGGGAAGGAAACTTTGTCCACCACTGGGCATGCTAAAAAAAACAAAAAAACAAAAAAAACACAAAATGCGTCCGAAAGTAGTTGGATTAAATTGAAATTAAATCACGTTGGCGATACCTTCTTTATTGCAACTCCGAACCAAAATTAGTTTTCTTGTAAGTTCGCGTTCACTTAACTTGCCCCGGGATCATAAAACAATCTTAGACCTAAGTTTTCGCTAATAGCCAATCACGTACTACGCCACTTTTCGTGACACTATTTGTGATTGGTTATGTCGAAACTTAAGTTAATTTTAGACTTATGATCGTTTCATGATCTATTTATCATGCTATGTTATTGTCCTGTTGACTTCTTATGAAGCTTTTCTCTTTTCTTTCCTTCTAACTTTTTCCTTTCGGTGGTGTCTTCCTACATCTCATTCAATCGTGTCCAGTTATGACATTTAATTGTAATGGCTTTGTAAGGTGGTCATCTAAGTGACCTTACCAACTGTAAATGACCTTTGCCGTAAAGAGGAAGTGAAACCCTGAACGAGCGAACAAACAAATCGTATGTATACAGATCTTCTTATTTCTCCGAACTCTACACCACAAACGCCAACGCAAAATGCGCAATTTCCTGCAATATGTCACTCGAAAATTTGATTACAAATGTGTATACATGATATATACTTAATTTGATATATACGCGAGCCCTGCCGTAATGGAGTGCGTATAATTTATAGCGAAGTCCGGTGAACTAGGATATGTTGTCACAATCAGTTGTATCAGCATATACGAGAGTGCAGGTCCTCTTAAAAAATGTTACTCTATTCGCGACGAAGAGGCGACATGCACGCAATTAGCGAGGGACTTCCTTGCCATCAAACTGCATTGTCCGTATCTGAAAGTGTATTAAACCAGTGGTGTAACCGAACACGGTAATAAGTCTTGAGTAAACTAATATCATTGCCCATTTCCAAATGCCAATTTTGCATATTACTGCACGAAAACACGTCGGCATGACTTTCATGTAGAATGCTACATATAGCATAACGTAATTGTCTATTCCAAATTCTAGGTTTTTGTCACAGATCGTTCGGAGGAGGATTTTATTCGGATCCCACATGCCTAATTGAAATGAAACCGAACATGTCCGTCTTTTGACACTAAGCTGTACGGTGTTAGCTTGCAGCGTTGTGAGCCATGTTGTCGCTAATGTGTGTTGGCACTCCGGAGTCGGGTTTGGGACGTGACGTGGTTACGTAATCTGCCGTACCGTTTAGGGCCGTCTTCTGCAGGACTCGTGAAGGCTCGTGAAGGCTTGTGATACAGCGAGACCACGCACAAGCTTTTTCAAGTTACTGAAACATCTCGTTCTCTATGTTTCGTTTATGTTTGGAATGGTTTTATGCCACTGTTACCAGCATTTAGTTCTTCTATTAACAGAATAGGATATTACTCTCTGTTTTTGTCTTTTAAAAACTAAATTTGTGTGTTTTTTGACAAATATCACCTTGAGAAGCTGTAAACGATTGCCACTAAATACTTTTTAAATTGCCGATAATCCAGGAAAGTAATTGTCTTTTGCAAATGTAAAATGCATGCTGCTATTGTTATTGCGTGTTTCGTTTTAGTTCTTCAGTTGACTTTAGTAAGAGAAAAAGGATCAAAGTTTTATATGGCCTGTAGTGGAAGGTGGTTTGTGATCGTTTTACGTCCTTCGGCTCGGCGTAGACTTGTCTTAATGTAATCGAGTTCTGTATAAAACCGAATCACTTTGTAACGTTTTAGGAGATTGGAAAAGACAGGATCTCCTAATAAATCACCAATATATTGCTTGCAGGTAGTGAGAAAAACATAACACTGCCTGACATAACCATGAAATTGTCACAGAAATTGTAACTAGAATGCACGAAAGTGTACCGATACATCGAGGCACGCTAGCGTGTTTGTGAACGACTTTACACTCGTATTACTCTGTACATTTTAACCAGGATGTTTAGTCGAAAGAGACAATGAAATAGATTTTCATTTATCACATAATGTACTTACTGTGTTATCCAGTGAATATACCCATGTCATATTTTTTGGTGTATTGACCCATGTAAGTTGACCTATCAGCCCTGTGATTGGTTGAAAGTTTCAATTGTTTCAATTGTGACGTCACGCCTAGGACAAGTACATGACGTCATAGACTTACGCACTGGAGTGAAAATGGCGGCTTTTTACATTTCATGGTTGCATAGAAATTGTCGTTTTACACGAATAAATGCCACAAATCATGATTATCTGATCTTACACTCGTTTTCATTTCATATGAAAGTTATGAAACTCGTCCACGAATTTTTCATTTTAGCTCGCTAGAGGCTCGCTAAATTGAAAAATTCTTAGACTCGTTTCATAAATCTCCTATGAAAAGGAAACTCATGTAAGATCCTTTATATATAACTCAAGAAAACATTATGAGATGCAGCAATTTATTACAAATGGCTAAGATGAAACACATGGTAGCTGGAACCGTTGGTACGATCAAATCAATGTTATCATACATACATGTACACTGTACCCCTGAATCGTAGTTGTTCGTTTTTTTTAACTTGATTTATTTTACAACAATTATGAAACAAGCGTTTTACAACTATTATTAATCACCCTTGTTGGGCCGCATGTTAGCGCGCGGGGGTTTTAATGTGGGAGGAAACCGGAGTACCAGAAGAAAACCCACGTGCTCGTGCAGGTAACCCAATACCTTTTCACGTCCGATCGGTGAATAGAACCCCGGCCGCTTTGGTGAAAGGCAAGTGCTTTATCCACTGCGCCACCCGACCACCCATGCATAGTCTCTATACCAGGGGGTTGAGGTTTCCAGCGGGTTACTTATTGGGAGTTCGTTATTAAAATAACTAAATCGCTGCCGGCAGAGTTAACTTCATTTAAATGAGTCACTTGTTAAAATTAACATGTTGATAGTAAGAGGGTTTTTTTCAGGGAAATTAGAATTGGTTATTAAAAATCTTAAGGGAGGATTCCGCTGCTGGTAGCTGTTTAGTTATTCGCAGCAGTTAGGTATTCGAATAACTAGCTCCAAATAACTAAACCGCTGCCAATTTCAGCCCCTTCAAATAGCAGTGTGTAGTCATTCAAGGTTACCGAGGGCTGTATGAAACCCATTTTAATTTCACGTACTAATGTCATCAATAAACCAACAAGATCCAAATACTACTGATTAACAGTACTTTATAAGCTGTTTAATATGGATTGATTTTATGAAAATGCAGACTACAACAAAACAGCTGTCCTGATTAGTGCTTTAGAATTGTGAATACTACAAAGAGAAAAACAAAATAGAAAGAATGATGATGACTATAGGACTTTCTGTTTTAGACAGAAGATAAAAATAGCAACAAAACAGCTAATACCATGAAAAGTGATTTTGAAATGAAAAGTCTTCAATTACAGTAACTAAGAATATTGCTGATTATATAATTAAGATGAAAACACTTACTGGATGTAAAATGAACGATGACTTTCATGTGATAGCACACACAATGACAAGGAGCGTTTGTCCGCACCGTAGTACACACAAGTAAGGTGTCAAACACTGCCATCGTAAACTGTGCTACCGTGGTTAAAACAAACATTGAATAGGCCGCCTTCAACGCACACGCTGAAATTAAAGAAAAAACATGTGCTATAATATTTGTCATTTTACTTGAATATGCCTCAGTGAAGTAAAACTCGTAATGCACTGTAGTGGATAGTAGTAATATTTACATTTATGTGGAGGATAGTTTGTAAAAGTTTGTCTGTAAAGAAAAAAAAACAAGATTTCTTCAATCTAAAACCTGATTGAAAATTATTCCACTAGTAGCCAAGTTATTTGGCTGAATACCAAAAATCTCGAATTACCAATGAACAAAATGAGGAAATCTTTATTAACAAAATGTAGTATTAATCATCAGACATTTGTCACATGTATATTATTTCTTCAAAGCATAATTCATTTGAAATTTGATATCAATAAAAAATGTCCTTAAGAACAAATATATAATTGTGATTTAGTATAATCATATCACATTTTTTAGTAACCCTTATGTTGACGTCTGAAATTCAGCAGTTTTTCAATGATAAAAGTTATATCTCGACATATACCTACCATATTACAGTAATCGGTATGTCACGTGAAACTTATTTGTTATCGTGACGACATTTATTTCTATATCGTTATATTTTCTTTCCATTAGCTGAAACGTTACTTCCCTGTTAACATGTCACAGATGATTAGCTATTTCAGGGCTTGGTCTACGTATGAGATTTGTTTTGCTGAGTAGGTATGTCTTGTTGGCTCATTAACTATATAGCCATGGGTTTTTTACATGTTCGGCTTCACTAAACACTGGTGATATGTTATTGTTAAGATCAATACCCGAGTTTCGACCATTAGATTTTTGTTTTCGCCTACATGATATGAATCATTGTTAACACAACTACTTTCTTGTTTTAGAAAGGAGATAACATGCGAAGACTTATGTAGCATGGTAGTTACGTCTATCCTACTGGATCATTTTATGGAATTATTGAAATCTCTAGTTGTTTCCGTGTCTCTTCAATTCGTCTTTTATCCTAAATACGCAATTCTAGATTTGTATATTCCTTCCGACCACATTTACCAAAGCAACTTCTTTTTTATCAACTTACAAAGACTTATTAATACAGTATCCCTTAATGATATGTCATAAACACACAAAATGGCCATATGATGTCATATGAATTTTCGCATTAACAAACTTATGTCTTATTATTAATAGGGCTTTATTTACTTCTTGTTTTGAGTAATTATGAAAATAAGCAGATTTGAATACTAAAACAAGTCTAGTATACCAGAAGGAAGAAATGCATTTAAAATTCGTTTTGCAATAAAACGGTAAAGTGTGTATGCGTTGTTGTTAATCAGTGTTAAATCAGCTGTCCCGACATCCGGCTCTGTTGGCAAAGCAACGACCAGCACACGAACGAATTTCGCAGCGATGTACATGCTTTTGTTTACTCAAAGTGTATACAGTACTTGACAATGTTAAAGTTAATATATATCCAAACTATATCTTTATGAACAGTTACACAGAAATCACTTTACGCCCACCATCGTAACAACTTTATAGCTTCTATATAAGATTCATCTTTTCTTTACCTTTCTCTCTTATTCGTTGGATAAAGTCATCTGAAAAGCTTATTGCACCTTGTGGTGTCTGCTGATCAAACTATATACTGCTGTGTATGACACTGTTCTCGAAAAGAGTGGTTGTCGTTTGACATATTTACTACATTTATGTAGCACAAGTACTTTTTACGAAGTGGTGATTACAAACTGAAACTGTCAAAATTCAAGATGGCTGCCTGGCGACCATTTTGTTTCTAATCAGCTTTAAAACGAAACATTGGGACCTATGAAATCAACATAAGAAAAATTACCAAGATTTGTCTAGCACTTCTTGAGAAACAGTGACACTTAAAATTCAAGATGGCCGTCCGTCTGCCCAAAAATTGGATATGCATTACTATAGGGACCATGGAAAACCTTCTTCTAACAAGAACACTAACAAAAAGTGTTCAAGGACGGACGAAAGTCCACGGACCACGGAAAATGGGCGAATGGTGATTTGAACACACTGGTGATAGATGGCTTAAAATAGATGGAAATAACTACTTAAAACAAATCGTTTGTTTTAACGTAATAAAATCGGGATGCTCTAGTTATTCTCTAACGGCGTAAGTGAGTGTGGCTTCATCATATTGTGGTCAAATATTGTACAATATTGTGCAAACATAAGTTTTGTATCAATCATCAATACCTACATGGACTATCCAGTAAAAAGTGCATGACTTTAAGTCAGGCGTGATATTAGATATATAATGGAGTTGTTAAGAAACGTTGAACATAGTTCTGTATGCATGCACAGTTCTCATTTATCTGCAACTCAGCTAACTTGTATTAAATGAAAAATTGCGTTGCTACACTAGTATTCAAAGTCTGAACTTTAGTATGCATAGTGAATATGAATAGAAATCCGAATAAGAATAAATCATAAAGTGTGCTAGCTCAATGTTCAAAGTGCAATGTCTCTATAAAACATAACTAATACTAGTAATAATTGCCGATGTCATTTGGGCCTGTATTCATGAAACCGTTCTCATGCTCAAGCATGGATTTTGTGCTCAATGTCTATGTGAAGTAAATAAATATAGAAAAATAAGATATAACGACCGACTACAAAACAGCTGCTTTCACCCTCCACATGGCTCTTCAGGTTTCTCCCAAATCTAAGCCTGTCCCCATTATACAGTAAAACATATTTTTATTGGCAGAGTTATCAGACATCTTGTTACATTCAAAAAATCGAAATATGCAACCATGTATGCTTGCTATACATGTTTGCTTGCTATTTTATATGGATTCAGAAGCAGTTTATTATGTGTAGATACAAACCTGTTTTATGAAATATATATATAAAGTGGTTTGTTATTATTAATAGGTACAAAATGATAACTGGAATTTACACGGTATAGAATTACAATAAATTACCTCTAGAAGTCCTATGAACTTAATTTTAACTCTTGAATTGTCATTAAATAGAACATAAAACCTTGTAATCGTTCATTCAAAACTTTATGGTTTGTGAAATTACAATACAGTAAGATTAAAATCAAATATTAGCATGCTGATGCAAAATTCTTTAATGTTTTTGACTCAATATGGTTTCGTGTGTCAAGGAAATAGGCATTACAATAATAGAAAACATAATAAATATACGTTACATGTATCGTTGTCTGCAAGGATGTCCGGGTAGGCCACCGCTATGGCAACATCAGCTATGGTGATAAATAGCACAGTCAATGTGGTGAGAACTAAGCCTGTCCCCATTCTACAGTAGAACATACCCCTAGCGGCAGTGTTGTCAGACATCTTGGTAGATTACAAAATCTAAATCTGCAATCGCAAAATGAAAATTTAAAAAAAAGTCAAACAGGCACCAGAGTTATCCACAAGTGTGTTCGAAGAATATCACAGATTTGAGATCGTTGTTTTAAGCCGTTCAGAATATGCTGAATAGATCAATTATTTGCTGTTCGGTTAGACTGAAACAATCCAATGATACTCCCCGTTGGAATACAGCCAGGTATGCTAAGTACACGTCTTGAAGGGATTCAATAGATCCACAATTTCACTACAGAATGATGTTGATCAGAAGTTGTTTTGAAACCTGAAATTTGTTTTGCTTTTGGTAAAATACGCTACACGCACGATACAACTAAACGCCGATATGTACTGTTAATCAAGTGATTGGAATAGCGTCGTGTCAATTCAGGAAATGCAAACTCGCTACAGGAAATAATATAGGACTTCCACGTGGTGACTTTTAGTCTATTCTCTCATACACATGTACTTAGATATCCATATTCAGAATAGTAATAACTAATATACGGGTGTTTTTTTTCTTTTTACAAGACAGGGCACAATGTGGATCATATGTTAAAGGTTAATTGTACATGTATTACATAATGTATTTTCATAATATATACATGCTCATATGCATCAAGTCGGTTAAAAGTTTAAAATGAGTTAAGTTAATTTTTAATTTCCCTGTCTAGTTATCTAGTAATTAGGACTGACAAAACACGCGTACTAGGCGAGAACGTGATCCAACACCGCTTTAGCAATAGTTTATTTACTGAAGTTAAAGAAGAATTGTAATGTTCAACATACTAATTCTATCTCACTTAACTCTGTTGAAATGAATATTATATTCTTCAGCGGTTGCTTCCTGGCACAGGAAAAGAAGTCCTATCTATCCGGAATACTGATATCTACATCAGCAATGATGTCACATCCGTCTACAAGAAATGGCAGCACATGACACATACCCAACACAACCCTGCCACCACTTAAGGTGTGTGCACCTTATACCTTATATATATATGTAAACAGTATGCTTTAAGTCGCTGATACTTGGATGTTGTGGTGTTGGTACGTTATGTGTACACATGGAAATGTATCAATCTTTGTTTTCAGCCTCGACCCAACCACTATTGGACTATAAGATAGCCATCCCACAAAGGCGTCCGTGTGTAAGTATATTTTTGAATATTTTGTTAATATCAACAGTCAATGTCGATCTAAGTTTCCAGGCTTAGCACTACATTTGTACGAACAATGTCATAGACATTCAGTTTGTTTTGTGTTATTAGTAACATAATACAGTCGAACCTCGTTATCCCGAACTCTTTTAACTCGAAGACCCCGTTTATTTCGAAGTATTTCTCCGGTCCCAGCCAAATCTCTTCTTTATGTTAGTAAATAAAACTCTGATAATTCGAACCCTGAAAAGTCGAAAAACTCGGATACCTCGAAGTAAAATGTATGTTATTAGTAACATAATACAAAATGTAACTCTATTTGTTGTTGTTATTAGTAACATAATAACTCTATTTGTTGTTGTTATTAGTAACATAATAACTCTATTTGTTGTTGTTATTAGTAACATAATAACTCTATTT
>JAUMHH010171137.1:0-16182 GCA_032359455.1 Chlamys rubida | reverse complement strand
CACAGAGGCTTGGTCTGTGTCACTGTACTGTAGTCACACACAATGACATCACAGAGGCTTGGTCTGTGTCACTGTACAAGTCAACTGTCAGTCATCTAATGCAGTCGCCAAGAAATTCAATCTGACATGAAGCAGGTTTGTATGACATCAAAGGTCTCCGTGTCTTTCCCCGGAGACTTTCCATTACTGTCAACAGAAGGTTCATCCTCTGAGGTAGACATTTTGACAGGATTCCCCCTCCCAGGCTCTTTGTTCTTCATAAATAAAAGCTATGTCTTACATCATTTTTCACTTGGACGGTGATCAGCTGACATTAACTTCTGACAATATGTTTTACACTGGCAGATACTGGGATAAAATAAAGCCGTATCTATGCAGACTGCAGCCCCCCAACCAAGAGTTGGCCACCCCATTAATGAGCTGTCACCTCACACCAACGCACACAGTAGTCATCCATTCTCCATGCAAACTGTTTCCTCCAAGCAAACCATTTCCTCCTCCTTTCAAATGGCTGCATGACAAATCGGTGCCCCATTTTCATCATGCACATTTTTTTTTATCTAAATACTGTTGGGTGTTTATTTTGTAACATTCTCTGTAAGCATGATGTATCAATATCATAATGGTTAACCCTTTCACCACTGTAGACCATAATGGACTCATCCAGATCAATGTATGGTAGAGTCAACTAAAGTTACATAGGGGTGAAAGGGTTAAAGGTCTCCACCCACCTTTTGAATTTCAAATTTTGAAAATATTTATAATTCAAAGACTGTGTTGTGACATAAGCACAAACCATATAGATAAGATTTCCTGTTGAGAATCTTGTGATCCAATGTTTCTTTCAATAGCATTGCTACTGACTTCAGGAAAAGACACTGAAAAATGTAGAAATGCATACAATATAGACAGCAAAAAGACTGTGACCTTTAATTTGGCAATGGACTCTATACATATGAGATCTAAGACCCAAGTTTTAAACATTTATATGTTACTGTTGAAATATTATTTGTATTTGTTAATATCAAGAACCTACCAAGAAGTACCAGATACATTAACCATTTTAGAGTATAGGGTACAATGTATTTTAACATTTCAAATATCATTCTGTACTTCGGGAAATCTTTTGGACATCTTTTTGATGTCTAGGATATTTCAGACCTACCTGAGAATTTTATAGTCAGGTGAAAAGTGTCTAGTAATTTGATAGGGCACTAACTGTGAGTGCATGACCTTGGTCAGACCCCAGGTTGATCGGCATTGATCAGGTTTTGATCCAGTTGTATATTCCTCACACCAACCTGTCACTTCTTTTAATCTGTGCACAATGCGGGTCAGAACCGGGGTTTGATATATTACACGAATCCCAATATCGCCTCATTATGTCCATAACACTAACAACAGCCACACAATTCCAGTCTTAAGTCTAATTCTCAATAATTTTTCATCACAGTGTTTAAAATGTCAAAGCACAATAATTTGTTACATGATTACAAAGGGAGACAAATGTGTTGACGACAAAGGGGCTGTATTTCAAGCGACAAAGCACCAATGTTGCCTCCCTTTTAACCCCGGCCGACCCCAGACCCCCACAGATAGGGGGACACAAGCGTGCAACAACCAGCCAACCCCTGACCCCCACAGATAGGGGGACACAGGCGTGAAGTAACCAGCCGATCCCTGACCCCCGCAGATAGGGGGACACAGGCGTGAAGGAACTATCTGTAACCCCTTAATGATAAGATTTATCTCGGCACATCAGTGCTTGTTTATGCACACTCTACACCGTACACATCAGGGCTTGTACAAACTTTTTTTTGTCTTGTTACAATTAAACAACTTAATCTCTTTCAAGTACAATGTGTATGCACTTTGTAAACCTGCAATACTAGATGAGAGCATTATTTAGTTTTTACAAGATGTGTACTTCTAAAAGAAATCTTTACGTAGATATCGATCTTAAAGTCTCAGATCCATGTTTTACGTTAACGTGGTTTTTTTCTACTAGGTAGATAAAAAGCCAACTTTTTTTAACAATTGAGAATATTCGAGTATTTCATCTGAACATTGTTGAAACGTAATGACCATGCTGCATGGTCCCTTTACTGGTCACAGATTGTGTTGCTTGTTAGTAACAATCACAGCTTGTGTGTTCCCTTGCCAATAATGATACCAATGTTTTTAAACTTCAAAAGATGAACACAATTTAAAACTGTTGATTGGAAATATACAAATACATAAGAATTCAGATTTAGAACTGTATTTTACAAAAGGTGATGATTTTCTATCTGACAAATTGATAATTTTAACTTTAAGACTGATTTCCTAATACAAGCTCAGGGAAACAAATTTCATTAATTAAAACAGCAAACCTTCATTGATCTTCAGGAAGGGCCTTGAACTCATATACAGTATCCAAACATGCATTGATCTTCAGGAAGGGCCTTGACCTTGTATACAGTATCCAAACATGCATGGCCTTGACCTTGTATACAGTATCCAAACATGCATTGATCTTCAGGAAGGGCCTTGCATTTTTTACAGTGTGTCTAAACCTTCATAGATCTTCAGGAATGACCTTGACCTCGTATATAGTATACCAAACCTCCATTTATTTTCAGTAATGGCCTTGAACTTGCATACAGTGTATCTA
Organism: Chlamys rubida; assembly: GCA_032359455.1. Lineage (NCBI taxonomy): Eukaryota > Metazoa > Mollusca > Bivalvia > Pectinida > Pectinidae > Chlamys > Chlamys rubida. The sequence goes on along the minus strand of JAUMHH010171137.1, from coordinate 13,529 downwards.
AACCTTCCTTAATTTTCAGGAATGACCTTGATCTTGTATATAGCGACCTTAACCTTCATTGACCTTCAGGAGTGGCCTTGAACTTGTATACAGTGTAACTGACTATTAATTGCAAACAATGCAGAATTTCACAAAACTCAGCAGCAGTTTTAAAGAGTACCCCAGTACCTGACCTTTTTTGTATCTGCTCATGTATAGTGAACAAATATCACACATGTAGACTTTTATCAGGTAAAAGAAATGTAGTTTACACTGTAGTCCTGACACAGTGGGTGATGTCACCTCCCTCCAACCCTACCAGGTATACCTTGACACACACACAACAGTGATTCACAGCTCCCCCCCATCAAACCCATTGATAAATAGCATTGTGTAATTCTGCCACTTTCTCTTCCTTTTGTTGCTAGGGAGCTAAGATAGACAGATATGATAAGCCATTTAATTATGTCCCCGGGTGAGATTTTACCGTAACAAAAGCCTTTTTCACAAACTAAGATACATCGTAACTTAATTTGTCAGGTAGATCTACCGGGGCAAGATGATCTCACCCGTCAGAAAGGTAAACGAACATTTCCATTGACATAGATAATAGCCTCATATATCAGACTACAGGAGGGGACAATGGGACAGGACCAGCGCTGTCTCCTGTGTGTAACCAACGGTATCAGCCCCTTACTTACAGGGAGTACCACCACTCTCCAAAGTCATCGCTCTCCCTAGTTACCGATTGTCTGTCTTATAAACTCAAACCCAAATACTTGGATACACAAACAAATGACATAGATCAGCCCCTTACTGGGAGTACTACCACCAAAGTCATCGCTCTCCCTAGTTACCGAGTGTCTGTCTTATAAACTCAAACCCAAAGACTTTTGAATACACAAACAAATGACATAGATCAGCCCCTTACTGGGAGTACCACCAAAGTCATCGGTCTCCCTAGTTACCAATTGTCTGTCTTATAAACTCAAACCCAAAGACTTGGATACACAAACAAATGAAATAGATCAGCCCATATATGTCACTCTGTTACAAATGAAATAATTTGGTCCCAGCTGACTTGGATCATTCATCACGTGCCCTGTACAGGTTTCTGCTGCAGCCTCGTCCTGTTAGAGCAGTCGGTTGGCAGCACTTGTCTTGTGTTGACATAGCCTGATGTATAACCAACATGATGAAGCATCCTTACATCAAAGCTTGGACACAAGACAATATCCCTGTGGAATGATGATGCTCCTGTAAAGTCCAAGTGTTCTATATATAAACATATACATGTATGTGTACCAAATAAATATTGGAAACCATGGTAACAGTTTGTGAAAATAGCAATGATATCTGAAAATGTCAAATAGAAAATATGTTATAACTTTCTTGTTCATTTATATAACTTATATTTCTTTTTTCTTCATTGCCTTCAAAACTCATCAAAGAATCAATCAGATCTAGATGTGTCTGTTACTTTTTACAGACAAAAGATCTAGAGGAAGCCGACACTTGTTATAGACAACAGATCTGGAGGTGGCTGGATTTCTGCAGCGACAGTAATCCAACCACTTTTACAGACAACTACTCATTTAATTTTTATCAATGGTAATCAACTTCATGAACAAATTGATAAAAGTAACAATATGATCTGTGTTGGTCAATTCAAGAATATAACTTTTAAATTTTCCTTCCAATGAACAACTTCCTGTCTGGCCTGTATTCCGGTCACAATGGGGTGTGCAGTAGGAGGCTTTCAGAACCTTGGCAAAGTAAAATATAAAGCAGTTTTTTCCAGCATCCTAAACATGTCAGATAGCTAACATACCACAGGGAAACAATTACCAAGCTTTCTCTACACCTTTCCTCAAAGTGCAAATGCCTGAGTTGGCCATTTATCAGACACCAATGGGAGTTGTTGAAAGACAGCACAAAGTTTCAGTTATTTTTAGGATTTCAATTTCTAGTTTGTTATTCAACACTTATATCGACTTGTTTCCTCGTAACATATGTAGAAGCCAATCACAATTTGGATTTGTGGGAAATTGATTTCCAGCTCTGAGGATTCTCCCGACTACATCACTCCTGTTAAAAGTTTAACTCTCGGGATACCAGAACAATAGATCAGTCGGCAGTAAGATTGTAAATCAGTTTGTCATGTACTTGAGCACAGTAACACCTGTCCGTCCTGATAGACATCTTTAAGGAGAGATCATGCTCCAATGACAGTTTTTACATTTTTAAGGCCTTTTCTATAATTAGTGTGGTCGGGTAGCACAGTGGACAGCACTCTCGTCTATCACCTAGATGGCCAGGGTTCGATTCCCTGATCGGTTTTGTTTGGTTCTTTGCGTCTTACATCCATTTAACAGCTATAAGGTCATTTAAGGATGTGCCAGGTTTTGGTGGTGTAGGAAAACCAGAGTACCCGGAGAAAAAAAAATCAAACTGCGGCCAGTACCAGTATGCAGGCCTTGAACTTGCGACCCGTGGTGGAGGGTTAGGCGATCCTAGTCTTTTTAGATTGTTAACAATCTGCAGTCCCCTTCCCCGATCGCAGTCCCCTTCCCTGATTGGATGTGAAAAGGTATGGGGTCACCTGCCTGACCAAGTCGGTTTTTCTTTTCATTCTCTGGTTTCCTTCCTAAGGACCACAAAATATATTGTGCAGTATATAAGAATTATTCCAGCAACAGGAAAAAAAAAAGGTTACTGATATCGTAAGCTTTTAGATATACAAATATTGACAGGTATATTATTGCGGCTCAAATAACTTTATCGTCCAACAGCAGACAAAAAGAGACATAAATAAACCCGGTAACAAGCCTACAGCTCTGCTAGGTCTTAAATGACAACTAAATACACGATTTATTAGACACTTTAATACCACTTAAAAATCCTTGCCAATTTACTTTCTGCAGACCGGACCGAGTGACCACAGACAATGGGATTAGGACCCCCTCCATTAGTCGGCCATGTTAGCCGGTGATCATGGTGTTTATTTGTTGAGAGATGGAATCAATAGCTTTATCCAATATTCATAAGCTAGCTAGTTCATCTCACATCTCTGTCTTGACCACGCTACGTATTGCAGGCACATTTAATCTATGAAACTGTTAGTTGTAATATGTCAACCTCTCACGTTAATTGGTGAGTTTGGCCTCGCCAATCGATACATCAATTTTACCGTACAGATTAAAACATTTTAGTTTGTGTAAAGGAACCACCTACGACTTTACCCAATCAGAGGTTATATACCAATCAGCAGCCGCGTCCGATCCAATTATGTACCCAGATTCCCCAACACATACACTTCCACAGTATGCTATTTTTCAAAAATGACAGATTTATTCAAAGCCGAAAAAAATCTATACCTGATTATCACAGCCAGTATGTAGATTGGAGAGCCACTCGGGTATACACTACAGCACACACAAGTATGTAGGCGTCCTCTAATCTTGTATACCATCACACGTAACCATATTTTCATGCTTACTGATGAGTAAACATGGGACAGAAAAGTGATGGATAAGTGGTTTACATGTCCGACATAGGAGCCAATACTTGTGGCTTTCTTCATAAAATTTCTACTATTTTCCTAGCCCATACACATTTGTGTGTGAGGAAATTTCTATGCAGGCATGTTCAATATCAGTGTCAGATAGAGTTAAATGTGGTGAACCTGTGTTCAAATGTTTATATGTTTATATAGAAGAATCTTTCGAAAGAAAATAGACAATTTCAAAAATTCCGAAGAATCGTGGAAATGTGTCTTCCAGAACGAAAAACAAATGACAGCCATATTGGTTAGTCTGTTCTGCGATAACCTTGCCAGCACGCTAAATTTTGTTGTAGGTACCGAACATCTTAAATTATTTAAGCCCAAGGCTGTAAATGTAGATATACATAAGTAATCATTAATGTCATATTTTTTTTTTCTTAAATTGACCCACTAAAGCATCTATCTATCTATAGCATAACTAGATGATGTCACAATGTATTGTCATGAAATGGAGTGAACAGTTTGGATGACATTTCAGTTTTTGAATTAAAGTCAATTATATATATTCATCAACTCATAATATGGTGAGACTAGCAAAATCAATCCAGGAGGAAACAGATAATTAGCAGCAATTGGAATAATATCTTTCAGGTCAACATATATACCGATAAAGGAAATCAATCTTATCCCCAACAATAGTAAACCAAACTGCACGTTGTCCATCAACCCTGGCTGATTATACAATTACTGCCCTGCTACCGAACAAGTTACCGATATGTATAGATTTCTAGGAACAAGGTCTCAGTGGGGGCGTATGTATGACATGTGCCAAGATCACACCTGAATGTTTTATTGTACAATACTGCATGGAGACAATGATTACGAAGCTGATTACAATTTGAGGCCGAGCTATCAGGCTGTGTGGGGGTAAGGTGACCTCCAGCTAGGATGTCCTCCCTCTCATTACCCACGGTCACACTGTCGATCGACTCACTGGCAGAAAATTGATTTTCGACAACTGTTTTTTCACAACTATTAATCATTCTTTTTAATGAATATTTGAAATATAACTATGTGTTTCATACAGACAATGTTTGAAATATAACTATGTGTTTTATATACACAATGTTTGAAAATGTAACTATGTGTTTTATATACACAACGCAATATTGATATTAGAAACGTCCCTGTATACAAGTCTCACACTCTATGCCCGACTTGATAACTTTCCAGTACCAACAGAACCATAGTCAGTATTGTTTCTATAGCTAATTTACGTTACACTTTATAGTTTATTAAAGATGAAAATTAGGGGAAAAAAATTCAATGAAAATGAAGTATGTATTACAACTACAAAAGTGTTGCATTTTGATCCTTTACGATTTTAACGATAACAAACATGTACCTTTATCACTTTAGAAGGTTTCTTTTGTTTTCTGAAGCATTTTGAACAAAGTAACCAGGTGGCCACATGACAAAACCACCATTTTGCAGGAAATAAGCACCCCTTTTCTAAGGTATATATCATTTCTGGCCAGGACTGGGGTGTCATTTGAAACAACTCAAGATTTTCCTTCAACAAAGCAACATGATTGGATAAACAAAATGCAAAGAAATGCTCAAATATTTTAAAGAAATCAAAATTTCATGTTTTTTTCCAAAAAAGAAACTAATCTAAGATGTTATATGTAACAGAGGTTATTATTTGTCAATGCCTCCTCTAGGGACAAACCTGGGACCTCTGGTATAGTACTTCTACATTCTACAGAGAAACAGCCAGTATTTCACTAGGGTGACATACTCCTCCTCCAGAAAACAACTCGTCCCAAATGTTTTCAGAGTATCAGCAATGCCGGAGAGAGCAAGGCAACTTCTTTTTGTCAATATTTCATACTTCCCTACGTGGACACCAACGTCACACAGGCCATTATTTTACAATGCCTCGATCCACAAAGGATCAAACCGGGGAGGAAGTGGCTAGTATTTTACCAGGGTGACATATATATATACATTTGTACATAAATGAAACTTTGACAATTGTGTTCATTACTTATACTCATTGACCAGCAGTTTTTACATATAGCCCACACAACCTTATATTCTCACACATCAATATATGTACACTACGACAATGGTAGAACACACCTACGCAATCCAACAGAGGATTAAAACAAAACAAACAGTACCGCCACCTTTGGTTTGCAGTGCCAGCCGGAGTTCACAGAACGAAACAATTCACAATCACATGAAAATATCTCCTGATCAGTAACCTATATATAAGTAAGAATTGATTTCTAAACACTGTTTTACAGTACAAACACCCAAACAACAGACAAAGCCTCAAGTACTTTTATTAATTTGCCTTTTTATCTGTTTATATTACCAACAAAAATTTGACATGAATGAGAAATTTTGACCAGCTGATATTGATACACAACACATAAAAACGGCTATCACTGATAATTCTGACTCCACACTGATATTTGGCTTTTATTTATACAGACCCGAGTTTTCACCTACCCAAAAGCTGATACGACATATAAGTTACTTATAAATGAAAGATTCCGTAAGGGTCCACATTTACAGCATTCACTCCAAAACCAAAACAACATTGGACCCTAACCTGGTCTCTGTTTCTCCAGCCCTGATCAATGACGGGGTATTTACAGCCATATAATTTGAACTTTAATCTTAATTCTCTGGGACACAAATTGTCTCGACTCAATTCATTCTCCCCGTGTACCAGTATTCTAGCTGATGAAGCGCGTTTCATCAGCGCAACAAAAGTGCATCAATATTAGGTCTCCGTGGGTATCTTGTGAAATATTCACGACAAGACATAGGGTTCCAGACAAGGATAGGGGATTCTCAAATAGTTTGCCAGTAAGGCAGAAAGGGACCTTGCTTCAATTTCCCTGCAGTCATCTACTAAGATATTAACAGTGAAAATGGCGATCTTTTAAAATATTCATTGCATGGTGATGACGGGCGAAGTGGATAAAATGAACGAACATATTGAAAGGAAGATTTCTGCAAATGGAATTTAATCAGTGACAGATCCAATATAAAACTCTCCACACTAAAATTGACCAAACATTTATTTTTAGTATCTTTTCCCTTTAAAACAAATTGAATATGAACTCACAATTTCCATTTTGACAGAATTTGTTCTGCTAAATTCCTCAACCCCTCAACACAAAACCCTACACTTCACTGGTTAATATATTTGCCTGATTTTCAAACCCTAAACAGTTAAAATGAACAACAGAGAATGGAACATTACACCTCCGTCTGTGACAAACATCACTACACTGACAAATGATGAACAATGCAGCCAAAGGGGAACAACTCTTACTCAACTGAAATTAAAACATGAGCCAGAATCAGGAATACTCCAGAGTTAGTAGTACGAGATGCTAGATGTTTAATTGTAGATTTAAGCATTTAGTTGCTGAAGTTAAAACTTTCTTTTGATTTGATGAAGAAAACAGGCAAAACTAATTTTTGAATATATGATGATAATATATAATTTATGTTCACATATAATTATATATATACAGTACATAAGTACATCAATTTTGCTAAAGTTTCAAATCATTTGCTATGTTTTGGCAAATCATAACATACACATACCTGGTATATATATTCTAACAGAGAATCATCAGGCATTTATCAAAGAAAATATAACGTGTTTATGTAGCTCAGTGTTTTGTATACAGCTGTGAAAATATTCAATTTCTACATCCTGAAAAATCTTATAAAGATCCTAGCAATAAACACGCCCACTTTTCAACAGTTGCAGAAAATTGTTTATATAATGGTGTCTGAGAATAGTCACACAATGTATACACAATGTCTAACCTGGTACCAATCTACACCGTGTATCTACGGCCCCGGTAAACTTTAAATACAGTTTTCTCCCCGTCAGTCTATCAGACTGTTTATACAAGCAGAAGATTGCTATCTGAGATAGGAAATGAACACTTTACAGATTCAAGTTTAAAATTGTTTTTTATGAGGCTGCAGCCTATGTGAAGTAATGTGAACTCTAATCCTTTTCTCTGCCCTTTGTTCCACTTCAGGACTAAGACCCTGAGAATTACATCTTAAACAGTCAACACAGTCGCTGATATACCCAAGCAATCGCAATTTCAGTCATTTTAGAAATGTCTTCGTCTTGAACGTAATTCCATACAATTTCAAATTCTTTTTTATAGGTTTAATGTCTGGAATATTATACCTTGCAACAAACTCTCATGTGAACCTGATCATTCAGCAACGGTACCAAACTGTTTTTTTTTTATAATGATACACTCGTTAGATTCTGTTTTTTTTATGCAAGTCCTATTTTTCATCCAATCTTGAAAGACTATTTCAAAGATAAATAATCTTTCCCTCTTAAGATCTAACAGATTCTTTCCTTGCTCATATTACAGTAATTTTCAATTTTCAAACTGATGCCGACCATACCCTTCACTCATCTGAGTTCCTTAACCTTATATTACGAAATGTAACTATACATAGCAGTTTGTAGGTTACGTGTGACCCTTCTTCTGTTCCTTAGGGTCTAACACAACCCTTTTAACCATACCCAGCATGCTTCAAGGATCAGGATCCGGACCCACACATTAATACTCAGCACCTCATCAACGTGTTTAGTCATTAATATTATTGATTACAGAAATTAAAATTGCGAATATGTTTTAATTTCGAGTTTTATGTTGTCTGTGAAATAAGATATTTTCGTGGGCCCCAAATTTTGTGGTTTTCTGAAAAATTACCATTTTGTAGGTACATAAATTTGTGTTACAAGTATCCACACATGTACAGATGGATAATTGCTTTTTGTCAAATTTGTAATTACTTTGTGGACCTATGAATATTCATGGATGAAGATTACCCATGAAATCAGCGAAATTAAAAACCCCACAAAAATTAGTGATTTCACAGTTATCCTCAAACAAATCATAAAGAAGAACCCAGATCTTCCTCCAAGTGACCTTGAGGCGACATACATCATAAGGAGTATCAGTATAACTTAGGACGACATTAGAAGGGGTATTGGTAAATCCCTGTATCGTTGGTACATCTGTGTGTAGAACCATAAAGTACCGGTAACTCACTGTGATCAGCTACCCAGATATAACTGCCAGCTTTACCCTCAATTTAACGCTAGCTTCCTTCATTAAGTCCTGATTGCCCAAAAGATTTAGGTCATAATCTATTCATTACATCCTCGTCTCCAGTTCATTAATGACAAGTGCCACTTCTCACATTTTCCCTCAGCCGTAATCTGATGAACATCCTTTAAACTCTTCTTTAAAAACTCAGCATATGGAACGCATTCCCGGCAATACAGCGCACTTAGTAGTAGTGGTACTACTAATCGAAACAGACAAGTAATATTGCATCATAAAATAGCAGAGTACAAGACAAGTATGCATATTCAGTAATATAGTAATTCTAAGGAAAATGTTAAAAACAAGCATGGCTATAATATGTTACATTACATTAAGTGCAAGGTCAACTTCTTAATACCTATCTGGTAGTACATGTATATTATTCCCTATAGTAACAGTTTATGTAATACCCTATAATTTCATAGGAACATGCAATAAAGACCCCCTGGACACTTTGTTATATTTACTATCATCCATTTGTAATGTAATACAATGGCATAATTGATAAAAAGTCATAGTACGTTCAGAGTTTAGGATAGAAGTGGGTATGTTGACTATTGATATTCAGATTTTATTTCATTTTGTGAAGTTTTGTATATATTTAACCCTTTCACCCCTATGTAACTTTAGTAAACTCTTCCATACATTGATCTGGATGATTTATTTATGGTCTACAGCGGTGAAAGAGTTAAGGATTCCCCTACCACTGCCAAAAACTGTAACAAGTCTTCAATCCGTTTTTTCCAGCATGACTATATAACTTTCATAAATCATTTCTGAAAAGAAAGCAATACCTTGCGGGCATTTTATGAGAAATAATAAAGATGAAATAAAACAAGAGGCCCAGAGGGTCTGTTTCGCTCACCTGGATAATTGGGCAATCATGGGAAAATAATCTCAATAAAAGTACTTTTGCAAATATTTCCATATATTGAGTCTCCTTGGCTTCAGAATGTTCGAAACTAAATGAAACTTTATACTTCTCTATCCAAGCATGCTACTGGTCCAATATCATCACCCAGGGCCTCCTCACCAGGTATTGCAGAAGAAGTTGTTTAATAATATTTATGTATTTGACACCTGTGACTTTGAAAGTAAGTCAAGGTCATTTATTTGAGGAAACTTAATAGCACTTCATTCCAGGTACATACTGACCAAGTCTTATAACTCTGGGCCTCCTGGTTATTCAGAAGAAGTTGTTTAAAGGTGTTTACATGTTTACTCCTGTGACCAAAACTTCGTGCCAGCTGAGCTAAAAACAGATATAGTGCTTATTTACACATTTTATTTTATTTTCCTTTTTTTTATAATTGTTTTTTTAATCATTAAATTTGGAAAAGCAATGTGTGAGAAAATTTTGTTTATAATTTCTAAGAAAATTGAACTTCACAATATTTTTGTCATACAGTATACTGCCCTGACAGAGATATAGTAGAAGCCTCAGGTGATTACTAGGTATATAAACTCTAATTATTCAAAATGACAGGAACAAACAAAAGTTTTTTTGGTTTTTTTTTAAATTCCAGAGTTTTAGGGCAAGTTATTACTGGTACAAGTAAACCTGGTATGGCCTAACGAAACATTTTTTTCCTTCATCTGATGAAAACAAAATTATCACATGACATGAAAAAAACTATAAAAAGGACAACAAGTTAGATGTCCTGTGTGGTAATGACACGAAACCTAGGCTGGTCACATCATGTTCATTAATTGTTGCTCTGTCTGAAGTATCATCATTCATATAAAAAGTCTGCTCTGACCTCATACACTTGAAACCTATATATCTGGCTACTGGCATCGGACAACTGTCCCTAATGGGGAATCCTTGTACCGGGCTCGTACCTAAAGTGTAACAGATGTTCTGGTGGAAAACAACAGGAAAACCATTCACTCGCATAAATATGATCAAAGGTCAAGTTAAAACTAAAATGAAATGTACTTATTTATAAGTCACCGAACAATTATAAGGAATTACGCCTATAATAAACTGCAAAAATAAGCAAGAGATGCCGAAAAATAATATAATAGTAAAGATAACCTATATGATGTTATTCAGTAAATAAATAACATGAGGATTGAATCCCGGTCTAGCCCCGATAATTTTTTACACTCACTTGTTGATCATATTTTATTTATTTCATCTTTATTATTTCTCATAAAAGTTCCGCAAGGTATGGTTTTATTTCTAGAAATGATTCATTAACCCTTTCACCCTGGATATGTAACTTTAGTAGATTCTACCATGCATTGATCTGGATGAGTCCATTTTGGTCTACAGTGATGAATGGGTTAATTAAAGCCATAGTCTTGTTACAGTTTCTGACAATGGGATGAGGATCCTTAAGGTGTTTTCATCTGTTATATAACAGCATATCTGATTGGATAATATATACATCACATGACAGGGAAGTAAAACATTGTGTTTCCCTCTCACTCTCAAGTATCCCTCGTCATATTTCCCTCATTCTCGGCCTATCTAGAATGAGCCAGAACCATCACAAAGGTCTGATTGTCTTTATTGTTGTGTTATTGACAGGAGTATGTTCGGTTTCCATGTTGTTTTTTGTGGAACATGGTGAAAGTGTGTCTCGCTTTAAAATTCCCAATAAGGAAATCTGAAAAAACGAATGCATAAATTTCAAATGAATTTTTCATTATTGACTTAATATAGATAGGGAAGGCTGAAATAAAACTTCAAGTCTAATTTCCTATATTCAGAGTTCTTATAATGGTCATATCCAAACTTCCCAAAATGGCTCTAATACACGTCATTGTTTTTTTCTCAATTTCATCTCAGATTCTGTTTCCTATAACCTCCTAATAAACCCCAGCTGTTATAATCTCCTATAGTTTCCCCTATGTAATAGATTTTCCTTGATTTTGGGTTCAAATGGAATCTGTAGACAAAGGTGGACAGATTTAGGAGGGCAGGTTAAATGGAGAAGGAAAAAACTTGTTTGTTTACTGGGGTCTTTATACCTCATTGAAAGAATGAAACCTTTTTTTCAATTAGTTCATGTTTATACATGTACATGTAGCTGGAAGGCAAGAGTTAGGATAGGTTGTGTAAAAACGTTTAGAAGAAGCTTAGGAGAAGACGGGCAGAAGAAGTAGGGGTCCTTTTGGGGTGTAACTTAGGGAATGGGCTGTGGAACAATGATAAAGGTAAACAATAGAAATGGTGGGGGAAAAACAAGGATAATGTTTGAACCTTTTCCCCTCGGAACGATGTACATAAAAAAAATCCAGGTAGCTAATATAAGGCCCTTTTGCGTTACCGGTTGAACCGGTTTGTCTGTTTTTAAATGTAGCATTTTTGGGTATAAATCCTGGCGGACCAGGAAATATTTATGCAGGCCTTGCAAGGCTTTGTCAAGGCTCGCCTGAAAGCAGCATCAAATTACTAGGTCCGGCCTTATTTCATAAACGAACATGTACAACTCTGGTTCAACCGGTTCAACCGTTTGGATCGTGATAAACAAATACAGCATAGGTGTGAGGTTCAGCTGCCAATCTACTGGCCAGTGGTCAACACGTGTACCTAATAATCCCCTTCATCAACTTCTGTCACCGCTCACCTCATCAAGTACTACAAGACCAGGTATCTTGTTAAACAAGGTGTCAATTTTGTTACCTCCAACGCTACAATCTTCACTGGACATGCAGAGTTTGTGTATATTGACTTGGCAAGTTGGCATTTGTAGGTTGTCTGTGTTTGATACTAGAATTCAATAGCTGACATCTGACAATGATAGACGACACCGCCACATATCCGTCAGAATAGACCCAAGGCCAATACATCTGCTCTTTCACTTATATAGCCCTTCACCTGATCATTGTACATTTCAGGAAAATTACACAGATCTGCAGCATAAAATTCAAGACTTTGTCTAAAAACAACAAGTATCAGTAGTTTGTTCTTGCTCTTATGAATTCTGAATTGATCAGGTAAGGGGTTTAGATTGGGTTTATGATGGATGATCAGGTAACTGAACAGTTTCACACTATCAATTACATATTGTGCAGTTTCTACACAGGTATAATACATCATATTGAGACTACAAATGTAACGCTGTCATTAATATAACATAACACTATATAATCACCGATAATCTTTTCACGGAAGTTTAAGTACTGCTCAAGCTCCTAAAGTGTGCACAACCAGAGGTTGACACGTATCAATCAGAAAATAAAGTACTTGATTTTTAAAATAATTTCAATGTCTTTAATGAAGTGTTCCATTATTAAAAATAATTCCTAGGTCTATCCATCATTTCTTATATGCAGTTTGCACCAGGATATAGGATCAATGAAATAAAATTTTACTTTGCTGTTGATCAATGAGTTTATTAGCTGCTTTTACTTTAGAATGACATGCTCGACTATGGGACATCATGTACCTAGTCAAGGCTGAATGTTTATACATGTATATGGAGAAGAAAAAGAAAATATGGACAGTACACCAAATGCTAAACTATAATATGAAATGTACACCCTCAACTACACTCGAACTTGTATTCTAATAGGATTTGTAATTATACAACATGCATATGTATACCTTCTGAGTCAACTACACAATAACATGTACACCTTGAGAGTCAACTACACAATAACATGTACACCAACTACACAATAACATGTACATGTACACCTTGAGAGTCAACTACACAATAACATGTACACCTTGAGAGTCAACTACACAATAACATGTACACCTTCTGAGTCAACTACACAATAACATGTACACCTTCTGAGTCAACTACACAATAACATGTACACCTTGTGAGTCAACTACACAATAACATGTACACCAACTACACAATAACATGTACACCAACTACACAATAACATGTACACCAACTACA
>JAUMHH010171126.1:0-16182 GCA_032359455.1 Chlamys rubida | reverse complement strand
ATTAGGTAATAGTTATTTGAGTCAGATAGACGGCCATTATTTTGTATATATTGTCGGCACTTATTTGTTACAACAATTACTGGGTCCAAGATAGAACTTGGTAACGAACTGTAGGCACGCATCCGTTACAGCAGTATATTACTGAAGGCCTGAGACTATAAGCATATATAGGCACTACATCCATTTATTATGCAACGACACTAATTTCTATTTATTTCTAGAAATTTAAATAAAAGAGTGACGTCGGACAAAAATATATAACTAACAATTGTACGGTACGATACTGACTCGTATAGTATCAGTATGTAGGCGTAGGATAACGGACCGTCGTGGATGTCAAAAGGAAATTATTTATTATATATCTTTTTAGTATTTATAAACTTACTTTACTACAATCCGCGAACACTTTTAACTTTCGGCAATGTCAAGTTTAAATCAAACTCGTTTATGTTATTTTCCTGAGTTGTAAATGATCGACTATTCTAATGATCGCTCTGGGGTATAGATACAATCTGACCAGGATGTCTTAAATGAGCATAACATGAGTCCAGATTCAAAACTACGCCTAACAGTGGCAAGGTTTACTCATCGGCTATTTCAGTAGTGAACGATTAACTATGAACTTCATGTACGATAAAACTACGTTAATTTCGATTCAAATGGCAGCAGTCTAAATAAACTCTCATATAAAGCGAGAGAAATTATACAAAATCTATTCAGTGACTTGCAACAAGCCGTCTTTGTCCAATTTTGGTGTGCATGTGTCCAATGCAAAATGCTAACAACGGTCAAGGTCGAGTTTACTATTAGTAGGGGAATATAACGCCATAACGACTTCATATGGGTAAACCGTTTGAAAAGTATTCGGCACATATATCTAGGAACAAGTTTCATATTCATTGACCAAGGTTGTTTAGAAAAATACGTACATGTATGTCAATAAGGGAAATTCCTTATTCAATGTAATTGTGATATATGACTCTCAAATAAACCATATTGACTTGACTTCACTTGATCTTGAAAGTTGAAGGTTAGGTTCTGTATATTCGACAATTATTGCAAGTTATTCAGTTTTTTTCCGACGGCTTATACACGCCATTACATATCTTTATACGAAAACCTCAGTTTTTTTACAAAAACAGAAATCAACATTTACAGTACGTACTTTCCCAACTGCTGCAGCTTTATGTAGGCCCCAGACATATCCAAACAGATGCATTAACAAACAACTCTGTCATAAAACCCATTTTCATCCTTTCGTACCATCCCAGATTCCTGGAAATTACAACTTAAGTTTACTTTGGTAAGTTAGTAAGTGAACAACGCAGAGTAGATACTTAAAAATAAAATAAAATTATAACACGGTCATTATGTGAGACAATTGCTATTTATTAAGAAATTTGTTCAAAACATTTTACCGATTTATATCACACAGTTAACACTCTTGACCGGACTTATCAAGTCGTTGGTCATGCCAGTGTCCGATTATACCTTCACATACGAGCACATATGCTAACAATTTGTGAAAGGACGGTTTCAGAGGAAAGGACGGTTTCAGAGGAAAGAACGGCTTCAGAGGAACGGACGGTTTCAGAGGAAACATTTATGAAAATATGCATAGCTTTCTATTTCGGAGAAAACTTCTATTGGACTAAGGTACAACCATTCTAGTTAAAAAGTTAAACTTTCCATATAACATAACATAACATATATATAATTATAAAAAATAGTTACACAAATATTTAAAAATATAAACACAGTCTATATAGATATAAAATGAAGTAGATTCTCTTAAAATAAGTTAGATCTGCTTCATAGCACACAGCGTATAAAGGTAATATATACCATTTCTCATTTACATAATACAACGTTAAAAGAGACAAGGCGACCAATGGCTGCCCTCGACTATCTATTGTTTACAATTAGTTTTAATACCTCATTAATAGGTCCTGCAGTAGTGGATACCCCATGGCACCTAACATGCTGAGTCATTCCGGATAACTCCGGAAGGCCTGATTAATTTATTAAGTTATCTACTTAAAATATTCTTCTATGTACAATAATCGAAGCGGAGTCGAGTTTGTATTTTTCCCTTTGCAACATTTGTTGAAGATCTCTTACAAGCTGTGGGAAGGTTCTAATACCAGTGTAATTACATCGTATATATATTTTTAAGACTTGTTAACATTCTCCTGTAACGACTCGGTGTCAAATGGGGTATAGTTATTATTATTATTCTCTTTATTTCCTCCTTTAAGAAGATTTTACAAACAGAATAATGTAGTTACAATGATAAATAAGATAATAAATGCAAAATCAAATAGACTATAAATCAAAATTAGTGCACAACATAATTAGTTAACACATTAGGAATAGGTTTATCGATTCGAGTACAGTTTACAAAAGAATACATAATTGACAATGTTAACAATGAAAGTAGTATGCTTTCTTTTGGACAAGGCTGTGTTTCTCATTTAATCATTCGAAGTATGCATTAAGCATTTTTGAAATATGATTGACTGATGCCAAACGAAATTCTGTTAACTCTGATGTATTCAATTCATACACTATTTTGCCACCAATCAGTAGGTGAAATAATTCAAAGTCTGAATGAGGGTGTAAATATACACTAAACATAAATTCACATGTATTAATGACTTGCCACCATAACTGATCTCGTAAGTCTTCTGTACAATCACATTGTAAAACTATGTGGGTATATATATCGTTATATATTTGTCCACATTTATGACATAATTCCGTTTTTTCTGAATGTCTTAGAGATACAATCAATTTAATTTTACTATGTATGGTTTCTCTGTTTTGAGGAAATTTAATTAACAATTTCCACAACATGTGAGGAGCCAAATTATCATAAACCAATATAAATCTGCAAAAATCGCGATCACCACTCATTCTCTCCTTCCATGCGTTTCCTTCATATAACTGTACATTATACTTTACTTTCACTAGAAATAGTCCATCTAATTAATTAATTCATAAATCAATTAATATATATCTGGTCCCTTTAAAAAGACAGGTACAGCCGGGCCAACCAGAGTGATTAGTATAAGTTGAAAAACTTGTTTCACAATTGTTGTAAAGAATTTTATATATAAGAAATGAAAATGGACATATGATCAAATTTATATCTCGCTGTATTAATTTTTATCAGAGCAAATCACAATGATATTTATTTTCTTCTAAAAATCTACTACCTTACACATCCGAAGAATGTGACATAAAGTGTTTTTTCAAAATCCTTCTTCAGGAATTTGAACTAGGTTTTATTTATTTTTAATTCTATGAAGATATTATGTGTATTTATGCTTAAACAAATATAAAAAAGCCACCATACTATGAAAATATCGGCAAATAACTTGCTATATCTTCAAAGAACCTGTCGTTCAAATAATCGATTTGAGAGTGATAATTCTATAATACAGATAATGAGTTTTCTTTTATTATCGAATAAATATTGCAGAAAATGTGGTTATTTACAGATATTACACGATACGTGACCAACACGTGGGGGACCAACACGTGACCAACACATGCTTTTATGGTTACAATTGATTTGCCCTGCTCTGAAGTAATCATACGATGACGTAGCAAATTTCAATTTAGTGATTTCTATGACCGGGAAAAACTGTCAGTTTAATCAAGTTAAGACTACATTTCTATAAAAACAAACATTAATTAAATACATTTAGAAGATTCCAAAGAGATAAAGACGTATAAATATATACTGTCAAGTAGTCGGCTTTGACAAATACACATGTATGAATGTACAACACCTGTTAAATAAATTAATAAGTCAACTTTAAATGTTAAATATTCCTTGAAAGAAAAGCAAGCAAACAGATAAAGTATATAACGAAATATTTTCCAATCAGGCCGCAAGGAACCTTACACGTGTATATAATTCTGTTCTGAATAGGTTTTGAATTAATTTTATCCTTGTGTTTTCACGCTCTGGTACACTTAATTCCAGTCCCCGTGGTAAACTCTAGTTTGTCCTTGTTTATTGACACTGTGACGTCACATTGGTATATGTTATCCTTGTGTATAGTTTATCCTTATGTATTGATGATGTGACTTCAAAGTGGTGTAGTTTATTCTTGCTTATCGATACTGCGACGTCACAGTGGTATATGTTATCCTTGTATAATTTAATCTTGCTTGTAACAAGCATTTTCATTGGCTTAAAAAATTATGTTTTCAGCCCATAACATAAAAAATGACGTCGCCGTTTGTAACGCTGATACAGCAGCGCAATAATTTCTAAGAGAAAAGAGTCCATCAATAAAAGTGGATTTCCAAAGGGATTGTGTAAAGTAGATTAAATTATAAGGATTAACTTGAATATATTTTTCATGTTATGGAGCAATAACACAAAAAACCGGAGTGTACTCTCATCATAAATCGCTCCGCGATATTCAAGTTAATCCTTAAATAGTGTAATATGCAATATTTTATATGCGTTGGAAGATATCCTTAACACCAAGTTACTGTTAAATACATAGAGGTTACACAACGAGTACCGGTTTGATATCGTATTTATCTCACTCGAGTTAGATAATTTTCGAAAGTCATAAAAGACACGAGCTTTAAGATTATTATTTATTAATATCATTATTGTTTCATTACTTAAGCGGAGCATTCTCTTTATGATCTTATTAAATGAAAAAAAATAAGAGCCACTGAACTTTATTTAACTATATGTGTATGTCATGATATACCAGCCGTACATTTATACCAACACCGTCCAGCCATTATTTCATTGAACATAAACTCATATACACAATACAAAGTATAGTAGTTAAACCTCAGTACAGTGTCACCCCTTTATAATGCCAAAATAAATATGGTGACGGTATAACGAGGTTTTCATGTGTCAGTTGTCTGTTTTATATTTATAACCGTTTGTATTTTTTTTATATTACAGAGCTGGTAGAAAGTAAGTATAGATCAGTGCCGACAATACTGTATTAAAAATAGCGTTGCATGATATGTAACAAAGAAATTAAGTAACTTATCAAGTAGATGTTATGTTTGTATCGGATACTTTTGCTAGTAGAGGCAATAACATGTTTATAACGAAAATTGTAAACACGAAAATCAGATGAATCGTTGTTCCTTACCTAACATATCAAATATCCATTAGCGTGTCATTGGTTTTATGATCATTGTTAGATATTGATGAGAAAGATTGGTTACCTAACAGGCCTTTATTTGTCTTTTTGAAATGATGAATTACACTATATTATATTACACAATAATTTATCAGTGTAAATTTAAAAACATGTTTGAAATATGCAGGAAAATATGTTTCCAAATCAGGATTTACAAATCATAAGTCTGAGCGTAACATGACGTGAGGAATTGGGAATCCTTTCTATGAAAATATTTGATTTACACAAATTGTACAAAGGTATCTCATAATTATAATTTCACATTTCTACTTTTCAGAACATATTAACCATGTACAGAAAGGTGAGTGTTAAGCAAATTAAAGTGTATCTATTATTTGTTGCAAAAATGTTGGGATCAATAAATGAAGTTATAGATAATGTTTGATTTTATAGATATAAAACTTTCTGTAAAAAAGAAAAGTTAAAAAAGTCGTTTGGTGTTAAAAACTCTGACATCAATTCTTACATAAACACTAACATAATAAAATTGATTGTCTTTTGATAACAGTATTTCTAGGAGTGAGACGATGTTGTCATTTATAAAAAATGACGTCATATTAAAATAAGTGTTACGGAATGCTATGGTATATAAGCTTTAAATACATTTTCACTCATGTAACTGCTAAAACAACGGAATACGATTGCGTTCTTTTTTAATTTTAGAATGTGTAATATGTTATTGATATGCTGAAACATAATTGACTCATTGTTTTATTTCTCTTTTCAGTTCCAGTAGTCCGTAATCATGTTCAAACAGGTAATATACAAATGCACATTATATATTCATAATGTAATATAAATCCGTTCAAATATTTTAATCTGAATAAAAAAGATACAGTGGAAACTTAATAAACATATACTGTTTTTCAATATTGAAAACAATGCTTTATTTGGGTATTGGGTTATCGTTAATCATCAGCTAAGTCTTCACTGAAACAACTATTCAACGATAAATTCTGTCATCGGCAAACCTTCCTAACGTTCCTTTAGTCCAGTAGGTTCCAATAATCACGTACTTTCATCAATTAACCAGGTTCCACTTGTAAGCAGCAATGAAATTGTTTCGGACTTATGATATTAATTTATTCTCATTTTGCTTATTTCCTTTCCTTTGCAGTTGTCAAAACTCGTAAGTATTCAAATAGATTCGTAATCAATTAAAAGTCTATATAAATATGATCAAGGATAGTCTGGTTAACTCCTTTTTCATTGTATATGCCCCATGTCTTTCTGGTACAATTTAGCAAAACTTTTTTTTCGATAAGGTTATCATCAATAACTATCTAAATGTAATGATTTCGGTCAAATTCTTTACTGAAAATGCGGTTTACATTGCTTTTGTACGTGTCGTAATATATATTTGAAACACTTACAAACCTATATTTCTGTTTATGCGGTTTTTTTTTGGTTTTTTTTTGCATTTTCATATATTCGAATCAACATCGAGAACCAAATTAATTGTCAATAGATATTTCAGAGTTCAGCATCAAACTAAGATATTCAGGAGTAGTTTGTATATTGCAATCTATCTTAAGTCTATTAATACTGTAAAATCATAAATTTTCGTGGGACATTAACTTTTGTTTATTTCGTGGATAACAAAAATCCACGAAATTAAATCCCCACGAAAACATCAATGTGGTATGATATAGATAGGGGGACATCAGAAATCAGCTAAGTATAATGCCCATACAACAGGCTAGTATATGAAAACAGGAAATTTTAACCCCACGAAAATGAATGGTTATATGGTAGTTCAATTAAACCACTTTTGATATATTTTATCAATATTCATGATTTTTTTCAAAAGAGAACTGCAGCTTTATTGATTTTAGGTTATGACCTATTTATTTAGAAACAAACCTCGAAATTGCATCTCGGTTTTAGACAATTATAGGTGATATATATATATATATATTGGTTTAGGCGAAGAAAGGGACAGAACTGTTCGATTAAAGATTGGAGGATGTATGACATTGTTAAAAATCTTGATGATGTCTACGAATAATTTAATGATAGTGTTAAATATTTCATGTTACATTATGACAATTTCTCACTCATGTACAAATATTTTTTGCAGAGTTAAGGCCAGTATACAAAACAAGTAAGTTTACCGTTTACTTATACAAATTGATGATTATTCCCAAACTATAATCGCGAAAAGAACAATAACATTTATATATTTATCCTGCTAAAAGATAACAAAATAGTGATGCATACTTTGATGTGTATTGATATGATCATGTAATCCTTGTAAATAAGCCTATCGATTTAAAAAGAATAGAGCAGAGTAAATATTCAATATCCTTACCCTTTGTTTACCCCCAATGTATTTTCTACGTTTATGCAACGTTTAGCACTTAGGACAATTAAGTTATGTTCATGGAAATGATATAGCATGCTTTAATAATCCTTTATTGTATTTTTCAGGGACACACATAGTCCCTCAGCTCAGTAAGTATAAGCAATAACCCGCATTATCCGTTTACAGGGAGTGAAAATGGTTTAACATTATACAGTAAAACCTCGTTATACCGTCACCGTTTTGTCAAGATAAATGTCGGTGGAAAAAAGGGATTCGGCGATAAATTGAAGCAGGCGCAGATTTTTTTTTTTTAGAAAAAGAGAAAAACAAATATTGTCATGTGTTTGCATTAGGCAAAGTGGCCATTGAACGAGCGGCGTTATATTGAGGTTTAACTGTACTTCAACACTGTCTGCTAATGCGTGAGCATACATTTGTATTCTTTATAAAACTGTATGCATTGGTTTAAATCCGATTTAGTATATGTAATGTCTAGCTTCAAATGTGATTTCAGAAACGCCCATCGCCCTATTAATTTTTGAGCGATAACTTATTTCCTTCTTTTTTTATGGTCGCATTCTTATCTTGTGTATACAGGGTTCGTTATTTGTATGTTGTCAATATTATTTCTGCTACAAGAAATATTTACTGCAAAGTGAAGTGATTAATTATACCTTACTATCTTAATAACGTTTAAACATATTATATTGTTCAAAAGATCCAAATGGATTGGACCGCAAGTTACTACAACTAGTAGCAGTTATCTCCATAAGTTAATATAATATGTACATGCGTATTTCATAACAATATACTTTGATGAGGAACATATTTGTTTATTTAAATGATAATGGATACTGACTTGACAATAAAGAAATGGAAAGTATTTCAAAGTAGTTTACTGCCTTACTATCCGCAATATTTCTGGATTCTGGATTTAAAGCTTGCAAGCTGTTTGACATTTAAATTAAACGCAAACAAACTGTTGCAGTCAAGGCCAATACAAACAGGGATACATAATGTCTACAAACATTGCATAATTTTGACACAAACCATGTATTCCACTCGAACACCTTTATTTTCAAATTCCGTAATCTTGAAAGTAATCTCGCCAGACTTAGTATATCATTTCCTTGTGCTCTTCAAATGATTTCAAAATATAATATGTTCGCTCTTCTTTCCGTTACAGGGATTCAGAAAAGTAAGTAAAAAGTAGCTTATGCTCCTATTTCCAACAATTTCACACTTGGTCACCTTCACTTGTTTACATTATTGATATATTTATAAAAACAATCGTTTGTAATGCTTTCATATCTTTATCTTGAAATACAGATCACTGTGGCATAAGTTTTGTTTTTAATAAAATGAAATACTATATATTTGTATTGAGCATATTTACTAAGATTGAGCATGATATATACAGGTTTGTTTTCGATTTGATGACTTATGCTAGATTGCAGGTTGATGGCGACAATAGGTTTATAACCAAAAAGTGACATTGGAGTACCATTTTATTTATGATCATTCAGAAAAGTATCAAATCAGGAAACAGAAATTTACTTCATGCGTTAAAAAATGTCAATAGAAGTATTAAAAAGGCAAAGAGTTAAAATTAGATCAGAAACTGTTTCAATTTTAGATTTGTTTTAGTTACCTTCAAGATGAATCGACTTTTATTATTCATTTGATAAAACATTACTTTTACTTCTAAAAATGGCAATATATTATTCAGTTTTTGTGATATAATGAAATACGAATAAACTTAAAGAACAAAACAAAGTATGGTCCACGAATCTAATGATCATCGAATGGATAAAAGCATTTATATTTTTGTTTCTTCGCTGTTTTACATGTTTTCATTTGTTTATTTACAGTTATTGAACCTAGATTCAGTGAGTATTAAGTATTTGATTTGTTTGTTATCTAAACGTTCAATACAGTTACAGTGTATCACACTAAAAAGCGCATTGTATTTTCAATGCCCATTAAATAAACCAATAAATTATCTCCAATTTTAATGAGACTTGGCAAAGCGTACACAGGCAATACAAGAATGTACCCGTCTGCAATTCAATAATTTGGAAAATATTTCGGAGAAAAAACCTGAATTTATATTCAGAATACATCATAACCAATCTGTATTTTAAATATTCGTCCTTATTATACATTTACATTTCTTTTTGTTCACAGTTTTGAAGGAGACACACAAGGAAAGTAAGTACACGCTTATGTCTTCTCTTTTTAAAGGTTTACTTCTAATCTTAATGGAAATCCGTACAATAAGCCATTTCATCTCTTTTTGGGAAAACAAATAGTCATTCGAAATCGAATTTTGTAAAAAGATTTTTTAGCACACACTGGCTTCAATAAAATAAAACAAACAAATACAAAAGGTTATATATAAGTTTCCCCAAGTACACTGTTATAATGAAACAATGTGATTTGAAGATTTTCTATGTTTGGAACTATTTTTCCTATGATGAATTATATCTGCATATTTAATTTTCATTGTGGTTTGTCATTCATGTAAGTGGTTTGTCATCTCGATTATTTTACAATGTTTTAATTTCATTGCAGCTGTACAACCCGTAAGAATGGCGACGAAGTCATCAGGTAAGATTTCATATTTTTGCCTTTTCGACCAGAATAGATCTCACTAACATCTATGTTTTTGTTCGTCTGAATTCCTAAAATTTTAACTGCCGTACTATATGTCGACTCCTGGCGGACCTATACCATGATCTCATGGGGAAATATGCGATTAATTTGTGTGATATAAAGGTCGATGTGTTGAATTATGCATATAAGTGTGACTTGTGGTTTCTGATGTAATGACGTAATATTATAGGGATTTTACCTAGATTTAAATGACGGGTGTCGTCGATGAAGCAGACTATGCTTACCCTCCCCAAACACTTGTCATTATTCTACTTTTACCTTTGAAGGGTCTCCACGTTAATGGGGGTTGTTTTGACATATTTTCCCTTAGTTTTATCATCCTCGATATCCAGGGGTTATGCTCACTTACGCTCTCTGAACCCGTTAAATATGTCATAGCAAAATTGAAGGCACAAAGACAGCTGTTTCATTGGTCTCAGGTAAAAAAAAATGACCAATCGCTAGGTTGATACATGTACATTGCACATAACAAAGGGGCGATACCCGACTTCAAAGTCAGTCAATATTTACCGTTACGCGACTGCGTGATTCTTGTGATGTACATCAAGTGATGGAACTAGTCTTCTTATCTCATCAACAAGCTGGCACACGATGAGCCTTTCATTTTGCTATGACGTATTCCAGGGGTGCAGAGAGCCAAAGAGATCGTTACCACTGGGTTATCGTGGATGTAGTTTTATTAACATGGATGTTGAGTAATGGTTTTGTTGCCATTTCGTTTGCCGTTCCAATCGAGTACTTTTATGGTTCCTATCTTTGTTTCTCCTCTCCTCTGTTTTGATTTCACATGTCTGCTCCCTATATTTTCTTTTATTCATTTTTCATCTTCTTTTCGTTCCTATTGTAATACACTATGTATCTTTGTTATAATTAAAATCACACACTATCTAGTATTCAGTACAAGAATAAAATCCTGTTGAATATAAGGAAAATAAATCAATGTGTTGGGGTACATTATTGACTGGTAATTACAGTGCGATACTACCAGATACATGCAGATGGACGTCAAGTAGCAATTTCACCAGGTAAAATAATAAAAGGGCTACTGTGAAACAGATTTCAAGACAATATAAGAAATCAGTCATTTTTTTTCAATCACATCCAAACCTGATGTTTAACATCCAAATAATTATTTAGAACAAAAGTGCATGAATTAAAAATAAAATAGAATTATACCTTGTATTATTAATATTGTCCATGGATGGGCTTCTTGGTAAATCTAGGGTTTATCATTAACAAAGTATTTCGAAAGTTTAAACCATTTGTAACTGACGAGAAACGTATCTTTGTGTAAATTTGCGAGGAAATTGATATTTCGAGCGACATTTACGTATATGAAACGTCTATATAACTGTACTGTTAAGATTTTTCCGTCAATGCGCCATCCGATGTGGCTTTTGAAAATCACTTTTCGCAAAATCTTTACATGGAAAATAATGTGTTGCTCTTTGTTCAGTTTGCTGACGCGGATTACATTTAAGCACTTAAATACAATCCATTGAGATATATGGTCAGTGTATCCAACGAAGCGTGCTTTATTGCCTGTTTTCTTCAATATAACCCGATTAATCTAACCGTATTCAATATATCAAGAAAAGGGGGACTTTTAATCAAACAAGATATCTTAATAAAGACATTATCTTGTTTATTGGCTAGTCAAATTATGATTTTTCTCATTTATATGTCTTAACATGTATCCAACAACCTCGTGGTAAAAGAAAACTAAACGCTGTTGACTCATTCCAATTTTTAAAAAAAAACTTAAACAAAACTTACATGGGTAACAAGCAGACATGCATGGCCATGTGAATTATTTGCAATATCTTTATCTTCGTATATGAATTGTCTTGAAATCTGTAAACAAAGTATCTAAAATATCTATAATCAGCTTAGGTGCAGGGAGCTTTTACACAACCTATGCTTACACCAGCTTGTGCAGAGGAGCAGCCCAGTGTTGTATACCAAGGCATTACAGCATTTGTACTTCCCGCAAGTTCCCTCTCAGAAAAAAATCCTAACGCAAATATGCCATATTTTGTCTTTATACTTTTGATTTGAAAATAATATAGGTTCCTGTCATAACTTTCGAAATACTACGGACGAGAAACATTGAGAAAATATCAACTAGATGTTGCAAATGTTTTCAATTTATCTATCTGACTAAGCATTTATACTACGATCAGTAGAAATCCAAAATATAGGATTTGTTTTGTATATGCTTCTCAACAGAAGTCCTGCCTTAAACTACTCCTGTCCCTCATAGCCGGAAATGCATGTACAATGCTGCTCAGGAACATCAATATATTCAAATTTAAAGGCAACATATCTACTCATAGACTTGTAGAAGCCAATACGTCCTTTGATATCTATGATTTCTTAATGATAAATATAAAATATACAACATTTATATAGCGCCCTTCACAATTTGTAAAATTACTTGAAAGCGTTTTACAACATATGGATAAAAGTATTAGTTATATCTGATAAACAAAAAAGGTTTATAATCACCATTATACATTAAGCAAGAGGATAATCATCTCAATGTGCATATAAATGAATAAATAATGGTTGGTATGTATATGACGTCTGTGCAAAGAGTATTAAATGCAGACGTAAAGAAGTGACATCCACAAGCCAATACAATATATATTATATTGTTTAACAAATATAACTACTCATAGACTTGTAGAAGCCCACTCGTCCTTTGATATATATGAGCTCTAGGCATCCACAAACCACAAGCCAACTCATCGGTTACATATTTATGTTTCGACCATTAGGCTTCCTCAAGTCCGTACTGTTTCTTGGCATATGCTTTATGTTTTTTTATTGCTGTGCTAATATACTGTGAATTGGAAAATTCTTCAAAGTAGTCGGAATGGTTATTTTTTACGCTTTGGCAATATTAATGATCTATTTGTGTAGTATACACTTATGATCTATTTATTTATATATATTGGGTGGGCACATGTTTGTGCCAATTTACCCAAAAGACAAAAACGGAAGAACTTCCACTTTACTGTAGCATTTTGGTACTGACTTACTTTGTTTATGTTGTTACTGCTTTGCTTCCTCGCTGCTCACATATATCGCATTTGCTTTGCTTGATATTTTGCAGGATTTTCTTCGGGAGGAAATTTCGGTGGTCCTTGGTATTAGATTGTTCTTCGTGATCATTGTAAATACAACTACAGGACGGTCGCAGGAAAGAGGAATTCGTCGCGCTAACAACCTGGAATAACTAAATAAATTCAATTTGAGATCGTAATGCAAACAGTACATTGCTTTGGCACCAGGCTTAATTCTGCTTTGGGATGGGTTATATATCTAATAATAGAAGTATGATAATCAAATTGTGTGTTCTGTGTAATATAGAATGTCTTTAGAATATATATGAAAAATAAATCATGTTCTAGATGTGTCAATACTCGTTATCCGTTTTCATTTGTTGCTTTTGAAATTTCGCTTTTAAGGATTTATGCAATATGAATTTGTATCGAAACCTTTGTTACCCGTCCTGCTTTCATGTTGTACCCTGCCTATGATTCTGACATAAATAGCTTTATAATCTTGCCAATATGAAAAAACCATCTTGCAATTTTATTTTAATATTTAATATATCCGAAATAGGTATCTCGTAATGAAGAGATAACAACGTCGCCGTGTTTCCATATAATATTGTGCATATTATTATGACATAGTTTCATTATCTTGTAAATATGAATAAGTTATCCTGCAATTTTATGTTAACATTTTGTATATATACGAAATAAATACATCGTAATGAAGATATAACTACGTCGCAACTACGAGAAATAAATCCCGTCCCTACATTACGAGATATTTTTTTCACTATGAGATACCTTACAAATACTTCAGAAACTGTTTTGTTTTATAATGATGTCTCAAAGCAGATGTTAAACTAAGTCTCATGTTACAATAACGAATATATATTAGGATCGTCAAGGTATTTTCTATGTTTTAATTAACTCTTGTTTACTTTACACGTCTTTTTGCAGATAGATTGAAATCTTCTGACAATGACCATGTAATACAGGATAATGTAAATGTTAAATTGAATTATAATTATTTCAAGATAAGATAATATTTATTTTCATGAATATCTTTTTAAAATATCCAGGTAAACATACCAAACAACTCTCCCCGAACTTAAACTGCATTTGATAATTATTGAGATTTGGAAATCTTTCATATTTATGTATCATAATACTATATCATATACATTGGTACAGATTTATCGGATATAAAATAGAAGCATCATGCTGTTTTGTTGTCAACGTCATCGCTTAATGCTATATTTTAAATAATGTTGTTTACAAAACAACATTTTTGAGCATACCAGTGTTAACAAAGCCTGCCATTAAGGGGCTTTACAGGTATGTATGAACATAGACAGGTTAATTATACATTTGTTCGTTAACAAGAACAACAGAAATAGTTCGTCTCTTTGTTTTTAGTCCCGGTGTTATCACACTCTTCTTATGCAAATATCAATACGGAGTGGAAACACTTGTGAAAGTATACCACTCTGTATAATTGATAACATGTCGAGTTAGAAATGGAATACAACAATAAAAACAAACAGCTATCGAGTTCCACATTAACTGACAATTATAGCCAGGTGAACTATTAATATTTTGTTTTTTCCAAACATTTTACTTCCCCAGCACATTTAGGATACTGCCGGGGTTTGGGAGCCCCGGCATCAGCATCTTCACAATCATGTGTCCTCATACAAGAGGGTTCTTATACTTTCTTCCATACTTACTAGTAATTATAGCATTCTTTCTTTATTTTCACTGTCTTCCTTAACACTCCCACTTAAATTCATAATTACTTCATAATTAACGTACACGGACTTACATATATACATACGTGCAATCCCTTTGCCGCGCCTCTAGGTGAATTACCCCGTAATGGGCCTCACTTCCGGAACAAGTCGGCCTTGACCTTGACCTATTAATTTTACAGCCTTTTTCCGAGGTAACATCGTCTCAAATTGTATTTCGTTCCAGGACAAGTACAAACTCTAATTTCATCAGGTGATGTTACACGAAGTAAGAATGACTGCTAACTAACCCTTTAAAACCTGTCAGTTAGCTTATTAGTCACTAACTAGGTTTAGTGTTTATGAGCACAAAGTTTGCACCGTTTAATGCAAATATCGTTGCACCGTACTGTATTTAATACATACAATAAAGTATTGCCTCGGTTAGATATCCGTACGCACTAAGTTTGCACGTTTGATTTATGGCTTTGTACAATACTGTATTTAATACATACAATACAGTATTGCCTCAGTTAGATATCCATACGCACTAAGTTTGCACGTTTGTTGTATGGCTTTGTACAATACTGTATTTAATACATACAATACAGTATTGCCTCGGTTAGATATCCGTACGCACTAAGTTTGCACCGTTTGGTTTATGGCTTTGTACAATACTGTACGTAATATACACAATAAAGCGCTACATAGGATAGGTATTCATACACACCAAATGCACCTTTTGATATTTATATATATATATATTTAAATTTGCACAACAGTTATTGCATACAACACATTAAAATACAGCTTTACTTAGCAAACCTATTATATCATTATATAATATATTATTTGTTTAATATTTATGTTTTTTTGGTATTTAGATATTATCAGATATTTCATTAACCCCATCCAATTGAGGACTTTAATTTAAGTTTATCTCTCCATCTGCAAACGCAACACTGGATAATTTAACTATTAAATACATCGTAAAATGCAAAAAAATACTATAAAATGAAAGAATAGTCATCGTCAACTGTCGATTTGCGACGATTCATCAGAAGGGTTAAGTGATGACCTTAAACATGTGTTAAGCTATAGCCGTTTTTGCGTATTGCAGAGTTATCTTCTCTTGTGAGTAGGTATTGATTGTTACGTCATTGGTGTGTGTGAGAAAATTACGTCGTTTTCTCAAAAATTGATGACGTTACTCTCAC
>JAUMHH010171115.1:0-16183 GCA_032359455.1 Chlamys rubida | reverse complement strand
ATAAAGATCATGATAACAATGATGGATAGTGTTGACTTATCATTACTTGAAAATGGATATTGTAAAGTACATGTATACTACACTAGTGGTAATTAGATAACAGTGTCCATTGAATAAATGGTGCTAAAGTGTCCAGGTAGGTAAACAAATGGATTAAAGTTCCGTATGCTTCGCCGCTACCACTCTGAAGATGTGTTTGACATCTCTACCGTGGTAATCCAGGCCTAGGTCTCCTTGAAGGTAGGTGGCGGTTTGGTTTCACTTTTGGAATTACGGAAGATGGGAACGGTGGGTATATTTGATTTCGTATCATTCCCGCGGTGTAGGCTAGTGTCATATTATATAATTAGCCGAGATTGAATAATGTACTCAGTTTGTTATTTTTGAAGAAAGTTCATGTTTATAATTGATTAAAAGATCTTTTGAGTTCTTCAAAATCCACATTCCATTCTTCATTTGGTCCTTTATACAGTGTGTCAATATATATATGTCACTAATCCTGACCGTACCCCCAAGATATTCAGACCAACTGGATGAATGGGGACCAATCACATTTGCTGACCCATAACTTAATAAAAGTAGGTCATCTATCTTACTTAACCCAAATGTACTACAAAAGCTGTAATGGAATTTCCTGTTTTTTCTTGTAACAATGGTTTTTCTTTAAATTTATAAACTCCTTCCTAGCTTCATATATTCAATCCAACTGTTTATGTGTTTTAAACTCTAGCTTCTTCTTCAAGGGCCGCGGTGGCCAAGTGGTTAAGGCGTCTGACATTTTGCTACCACTAGCCTTCCACCCCTGGGTCACGGGTTTGAGGCCTATGGGGCAGTCGCCAGGTACTGGCTATATAGGTCAGTAGTTTTTCTCCGGGAACTTCGGCTTTCCTTCACCACCAAAACCTGGCACGTCCTTAAATGACCATAGCTGTTAATAGGACGTAAAACACAAACAAACCAAACCAATCACTATTATTTCCTTTGAATAATGGCATTATTAATTAATTACACAGTAACTACAGTACTCATCAAATATTTTAAATTCATATAATTAAGAAGTTTTACACATCTCCCCATTTGTTTTAAAAGTTGTTTGTACCTATAAGTTTTCCTTCATTTGGCTTCTGGTATAACCGATTAGTCCTAGATGTGCAACAGCCAAGGAAGAAGAGGGCAAATACTGCCTTACTGGCAAGCCATCTTTTCCAGCGACACGGTATAACCCGGGGACCCGCTCACTAGTTCAGCAATGTCGAACGTGGTCAGTGGCTCGATGGATGACCGCCCGCGCGTTACATTTGATCTCAGCATAGCGACTCTGTGGGACCATTAACAGTCTGTTACTGGAGTGTAGGGAAGATGTATTTGTACACTGGAAGGACCAATGGGGCTACACAGGTGGCGGAAAGGGCATTACGTAACGGGTGGTTGCTCGCTCGCACTTTACCGCAGGACGAATCAGCTGTATGATGAGAGTAAGTTAGCGGTGTAGTGGAAAAACATACTCAATGTCCTTTTGACTACTGCAAGAAGTTTTAGTTGTTAATTTATTCATATTGAATGGTTGAATACAATGAGATTAGGCCAAATTATATATCACAAGTCTTCTTCCAAATATTGTATACAATTATCATAGCATCCTACACTATTTATACTTGAGTGAGGAGCGAATGTTAATATTCTATCAGTATCATTATCATACATCCGTAGTGGTTCAAAAACATAATATGTTTTCAAATGACTGATTCAGACTATCATTTAATAGAAAATCCAAATTTATATTTTGCTACAGATGCTATATATATAAACCCTTTTCTCTATTTCGTATTGAGCAAATGAAAAAAACGAAGGTTGAATGTATAGTCAGTCTCGAAAAGAATATCATATTATGTTTCGCTTGATAACAGTTTACCAATAACTCGCGTATAAAGTTTTATACGAGTTCTTACATCACACAAGCAATTATTTATAAATAACGCAAGACTTGTGAGTGAAACACGAATTACTATTACTGAAATACAGGGATGTCAGATCGTGTGATTAAACTGACGAAATACAAGATACCTACAGATATTGAAGACAAACACAAAACCATTGATGACAATTAAGATAATTAGGAATTCTCGCTTATTGTCCAAGTAAAAAGATTGCAAGAACAGTAACTGGCTGACTAAATGAATGGATGAATTAATGAAAATCAGGATAGAAGAACACACTCTTTAAAAACCTTCACGAAATATAATGGCGAAACACTCCAGATAAAACAACTATATAAAAATACACTAAAATTAAGTTCCCATTGGGATCGATCGAAATGACTGTCGGTATTAGTCCCGCATGCGCACCTTATCCATGAAATAGATGAAGTCGTTATTTGGTTTGACGCAGCCCTGTTTAGATTCATTGTGCAATTATTCTTAACAGAATGCAGTTTAATGCAAAAATATGTCCAATTTCATTATGACAGTATCAACAATTAATTAGAACACTTGGTGACTAAGGCAGCTTATATCCTTCATAACGCTATAGCAACATGCGCAACAGCATGTGTCCTATATAAGGCCTTGAGACCCGTGTTAATTATCACCATTCAGCCGGATGCTTCAGGTGAGGTGATTTGCTTCAGGTGAGTGTTTGCAAATGCCGGATGTTTATTATGAATATCGATGCGTTGTTACCGAAAGCTATTGTCCACTGATTATTTACCTGCTGCTTTCTTATATTTGTTATGACGTTTATACAAGACTCAATCTTGATGCAGCTCACGTTTGAGCTTTTTGGTCTTTGTGAGCATAACATCTAAACGTTTGCGTTTCGCGAGATTTCTTTAGTTCCAATGTAAACATGAAGATTTAAAAATGACAAAAAAATATCTGCAAGCGATTAATTTGACTCATATATTAATATCTATGTGGCTTTATCGCCATGTGTCACTTCAAATAATTGTATCTTCAATTTGAACATGTAGATTTAAAAATGACTTCAAAAATCTCTGCAAGCGATAATTTGACTCCTATATCAACATCCCTGTGGCTTTATCGCCAACAGTCATTTCCATTTGGTGACCTATATCCAGTGTTCTGACACTATAGCATCCTACAAGACATGTTAAATATCTTTATCATTCTTCCAAAAATGCAGTCTATTCTGCAACTCCTTGAGAAAAAGATATATTGAACCGTTTTACCACCTTTGCTTCTATCTAAACGTTCAATTTCAATTGGAACCACAGTTATACAAATTTCAACTAAATAATTTAATCACGCACTTACTAATAGTTTTCCTATCGCGTCATTATTTTCTGTTCTTTCAATGCACGGTTTTAAATTTGGTTAAAACGATAGGGAGGTAATGCACATTCACCTTTACGTTTTCAGAACCAGAGCAGCCACAGGATATCTGTCGTTCCGATGGGAATATTGTTTAGCAAGCAAGGAGGTAAGTCGGTGTAATTTTCTTTCATTTACTTTCAGTATTAATATATAATTCAGATTTTTAATTATCCATTCAGATTATAGACCGGAAAAAGATAAATACAACTTCATTATGAAACTCAGGGGATGAGGAGATGTAAGGTCTACCTGTGCATTTCTTAGCTTATATTTGTGTCATGAGAAGGGTTTTAAACATTTATATTCCCATGTGTGCTGACAAATTATAATTTCTGCTTTGGTAGTAATATTGTAGAGGGTTCTACACCTGTTTTTGTTATGTCAACTTATTAACAGTGCATACAGTATATAGTGTACGGCCAGAGAGAGAACAATAATCAGACCGGATTTATTTTTTTCATGTTTGATATGTTTATATATGCACGTTAATGTATAAAACTATGTCAAAACGGGTTTTCATATATTTCCCCTGTACAACGTTTTGAAAATGTTTCAATGAGTGACATCCGAACACTATCCGTAGACAGTGTAGTTGTTTTGATGAAAGATGTATTTGACTATCTGTGAAAATAGGTTTATGTACTACTTTTATAGCAAACTAGAAAAAATACATACGGGCAAAATGGGCAACAATATTTACATGATTCTATAGGAGTTGCAAATGTAAGGGTCAGTTCTTTTTATCGATTATTAATTCGAAATCAGTTTCCAAAGAGCAGTTACAGTTTTGTCAACCGTACGGTGATCCTTAAAAGAAGCAAATATTTACATAGCCAATGGCAAACGTATAATCCTCGACTGTAAAGTATGCTTGGTTATGAAAAATTCTATACAAATTAAAGGGTTGGCTGTTAATTTCAGGAGAACTCATGCCTCTAGTTAAGAAAGTTGAACATTTTTAAACAAACTTACCTGCTGCTGTTCCGTTCCAATTTTACATGGAAATATCATATTTTTTCTGTTTGTGTTTTTGACGTTATATCTACTGTAATATCTACGTTTAATGGAAATACTTCTACAAGGAATTCTGGCAGTCTTGGTCTATTTGTGTCATGATTGCGATGTCAATATGATAATAATGTACATTTCTCTTCAGGAAAGTCCAAGGATGTCACCGAGAGCGTCGTCGACAAGACTCAAAACAATGTAAGAATAAGATAAATAGTTGTTTTAAGCTGGTTCATATTCTTCTAAATTACTTATTTTCTTTTTAAATGGTATTGATTTATGTAGAAAAACAAACTGATCAAAACTGCCTTAAAAACAATCAGCGTGGTCGTTGTTTTGCCTGACTCCTTCAAAGACGGAAAGCTTATAGACCGTTTCTGTTAAACGGAATGTTTGGATTTTGATTCACGGGAGAATACATTCGTATATAAACTGATAGTGGTGTTATATATATATGCATTTTCAAAAAAAAAAAGACAGTTGAATAAAGCATTGCGATCTGCAGCGTTTTTAATTTGTGTTTCCTCTGAATTATCGAATTTGTAAAGGAATCTAACACGATATGCTATATCTTTTTCATATTTTAAGAACATAAAGATGCAAAATTTACCCTGAAGGACAAACATTAAATGTCTTATTTCTTAAGTTCTGCAAAAGTGAATATCGTTTACTTCTGCAAACTACAAAGAAATAAGGAGAGTCATTGTGCTTCACATTTGTTATAACCATTCCCTTTATTTTAGAGTTCAAAGGTCAAATTGAAGCTATCCCTACTTTGATATCAAGTGAAATATCAATTTCAATTAAGTATTTTAAAACCTAATTTGAGTTACATGTATGTATTTTTATCACACTAGGATATTTATCTTGTTGAGCCAACATCTGTATTTCATATAATTCATATTTATACATAATTATGTTGATGAAATCAATGAATTATATATATATAATACAGTTCTTTAAGAATTGAACTGAAATATTTATCAAAATCATGGAAGTATTACATGCTTAAATATGTGCCAGAAGAAAATTTGAATTTCACATTGACCTATTTCTCTTATACATTCGTTAAATGCATATTTATGCCCTGTATAGACGTGTTACATATTATTGTATCTATTGTATGCTTTATTCCCAGAACGAAGATTCATCTCGCTACATTACAATATTTGGGCAAAAGAAATACTTAATCGAATTATCATCCACCGTTTTTGATCCGAAACGAAACTCTGAGACGAAATTCCATGTGTACCCGACTCCCATTGTAACATTGATGATTAAGGTGCAATGTATGCAGACGTTGTCAAGCGGATGTTCATTTGATGCTATCAGAGGCATTCTGAGAGAACCGAATATTAATTGGGGTGGTTTGAAAGTTTTCCGAACAGGTGAGTGATTCTGCAGGTTTGAGCATTGAATAAACCATAATATGCCTGTTGTCTGAGCGACCAGAAATATTGTTTTTAGTCCCTTAGTCATTAATTTGTCCTATCTCAGACAGGGATATCCCTCCTGATGCCTCTAACTAGATTGTATTGTAATTTGTTGGCAGGTGTAATTATTTTGTAAATATTGATTCACCATATAAATATACACTACGAGGCATGATGCATTCTTAACGAAGAAACTTTCAAACGTAGATTATGACAAGATTCTTGTAACTCAACTAGTAAGTGTTTCTATGTGACGTTGCGATGACTAGTACGGTATATACACTGTCACCTTCATCAGACAAATGACCAGTGAAGCGTATGTACACAAAGGTGTAACATGTGTACGAGTTGTCCACAAATCGAATTTTGATCTGGCGATGTTGTAAGCACATCTATGACCAAGTACTAAACAAAGCGTAGCTGAACCGAGTCATTTCGGAACCTAATAACTAATTGTACATACGCTTACATCGTAGCCGAATCGACATCAACATAGAAACACTTATTGGCTGTGTAACAAGAACCTTTTCATAATCAATACTTATCAACATGGAGAAATTATTTAGATTAAGGTCTGCATAGGCCACAGCAAAAGGAGGCCTCAGACGGTATACTGATAAACTATGGTAAATTTGTGTTTTTTCGAACAAATAAAGTGCGAGAAAAACATCACTTACCAATTTGTTTGGATTATGTTCCAAAATCTTAGCTGTTGATTGACATAACCCTTTCACGCCAAGTGACAGGTAGAAACAATTATTAATATTAATTATAGGCTAAAAAAGGAATGAATTGCACATTTTGAAATAGAGAAATAAATACAAACTGTATCATCTCGAGGGATACGAAATTTCATGAGAAACTTACCCTCCAGTTGAAATATCTCAGTGCAAATGTGTGACTGTTTTATTAATATTTTCATCATTTCACTGATGGTAGGAACATTATATTTGTATGAATTTAACAAATTATATTGATAACAACGACTTCTTCAGTCCTCATGGTATAACTCGATATATATCATGATTCGATTCACGGTTTTGTTGATAACTGGCTATTCTCCTGTGGGTTTATTTTGCTTTTTGTCCTGTAGGAAATGTTTTGAAACTGTTCAAAATTATAATCAAGTGATATCAATTTCACTGTGGGAAAAATATGACTCTAACAAAGAGAATTGGTTGAACAAGAAGGATCATCAGGCTAATCAACAAGTTACAGCTGGTAGACTAGAGATTTGAGAAGACTTGAATAGGCTATGTGTGTTTTCTTACAGTTACCAGCTTTGAGTATTTATGATTTTATATATAAAAGTCATTCCAAAAGATGTTCTGGTGTCAAATCCATTGATGAAAATGCCATATTAGCTTGATACACACAGCTGTACTAGTTTGCTAAGTCACCTTACAACAACAGTAATAATTCTGGACAACTCATGTGACCGTTAAGGCCAATGGGTTTTTGTTTCCCTAAACGCATTCTGATACGGTGTTATGATTGTTTCCATAAATCTTGTCACATACCAGAGTGTTTCGTATTTGACTTAACTTGTATATAGCACCAGTGTTCGAATATATAACATATATCTATTGTACTGCTCAATACAATTGTTTCCATAGCTCCTGTCTACCTGCCAATGACGTTATGTACTGGAGAGTTCAACGTGTATGCGATACTACATCACGACAGTCCACTGGAGGGGGAAATCACATTGGATGCTATAATAGCCAGAGATCGCGTAAGTCAACGAGTAAAATAATTTACAGGCTACAGCAACATTTAACAAAGCCAAGATCGCGTAAGTCAACGAGTAAAATAATTTACAGGCTACAGCAACATCTAACAATGCCAAAGTTTGACAATAAAATCTCAGTTTTCTTTTCTATCAGTAAATAAATTATTCAATGTGGACTTAAGACTAATTTTGTTAGTGATGTTGTAACCAAGTCTGTATTCCATAGTTCAGAGTCTCTGCAAAAGTGTTAGTCAACTGATACGTCTAAAAGAACAAAGTAGTTGTTGAAACTATTTAGGAAATTGCAGTGATGTGATGCTGTTTTTCTTATCATTTCCATATTTAAGTTCAAACTTAAAATTGAATTAAGTAGACGTTAACGAAACGCTTGTAATGATTTTTTTAAAAATTATTTAAATAAGATTGCGTCAGATCACTGCTAAGGTTTTCACTTGATAAATCCTCATAGACTGTTATTGTGTTATTATGTAGATAATGAATAATAATAAATAAATAATAATAAAATCTATATGATACAAACGAACATGGTATAATCTTGTACGTACAAAAGCTATCAACTTCATAATTATTCAATTTTGCTTAATTGTAAAAAGTCGTGTTAGCTTAACGAATACATTACACAATGTTTTAAAGTTCAGGTTTTCAGAAAAACAAAATGAAAGGTAAATTGTGTTTGTTGTTCTTAAGATGATTGTTTTTAATTCATTTAGGTTTAGTTTTCTTATTCAAGTATTTTGAAAACACATTAGATGGAACGTGTGCGATAAATTGTAATCAAGCTTATTGACCTTGGAACAACCGCACCCCAAAACAGCTTTAGTAATATGACATTGACAACTCAATTTTTATTTTCATCACTCACAGGTGAGGTTGAGAACGCATCTACGTGAAGACTCTATACCTAATGCACAAGTTCAAGAAGACATGACAGCATTTCTCACGGTGAGTTAACATTTTTTCACATTAAATGATTAAGAAACAGTACGCATAAAAATGATATCGTTTAAAAAAGGTAAATAATATACAATTGTGGACGTTTTTACCTGGCTGATATTGATTAAAGAAAACAATATTGACCGAGGCAAGAGCCGAGGTCTATGTCTTTTCTGTAGTCAATATCAAGAGCATATTTACCAAGTAAAAAGTCCATAACTGTTTTATTATATAAACAAATCAATGACATCAGTAACTTTTTGACTATGCAAAGATGATGAGTTACTCCGCCTAAACCCTAGCTGTCGTTTCAACTCGGCTTCAAAAGCTGCTTTAGATTTTTTAAATCTAACGCCGCTGACAATGTCAATGAAATAGCGATTCAATCCAAGGCGAAATTATATAAGTGTTTCCTTCTTGTAATGTTAGCCGTTTTTATTCTGGGCCTCTACATAAAATTGCGACAAAACGCTATCGAGTTCTGACGGTGGTATTATGTCCAGGTCGCCCGACAAACCTTTCTACTGCAAGTACAGCCTAAACACTCTAACTGCTCCGTCTGTGGCCTTTCGTGTATTGATGGAATCTTTCTCTTCCGAAATTTCGTTAAAATCATCTTTACTAACCTAGGCAAATCGTTGTTTAAACGAACTGTCATTATGCTTAGCTGTCACCGATATCATTGTTTTAAAGAAAGCGGTCGGAGTGCCAAGATGTTAAAGTTATTGTCAGGTTATATATTTAGAAATTGATATTAACAAGAAACCCAGAGAATATCGATTGTTATCGACTGGGTTGTGGAGGGCTGTCGGCGAATCAGAATCAGTTTAAAGTCATTTATATAATACATGACAATCGTCAACTAAAATTAGTTCTTTTTAACAAAAATGTGTTACAAGTGGTACATGTAGCAAATGTAACAAACCAATGCTGTTATATTTTCCCTTATAGCATGTCATGAAAACAATTGTTTTTTTGTTGGTTTGGGGCTAGGATTTGATAATCCAATTAAGATAACAAAAACAGTATGATCTGATATCATCAGTTACAAGCATCGTTGTAAAGTCTTGTTTGGTGATCGGAGGTGAAAAGGAGTTGTGTTGCTTACCAGCTCACGCGGGTTACGGATACTCCGGTTTCCTCCCACATTTATACCCTCTGTGAGCTTTCATCTGGGCCTACAAGAGTAAGTGATATAAGTTGAAAAAAGCATTTCATGATTAGTACGGTGACCAAGAACATTCCCTCTAGGACGTTTTTGTCTCGACCGACGAAGTAGCGGAAGTAAGACTAAGGTGTTGATTTCCCGACGACGGCGGCGGCGTCAACATTACGATTTTGCGTTTAACTAAGTTTCAATGAAAGTAGAAGAGCAAGACCAACCAAACCGACCATATATGTATCTTAGAAAGTACGTCTCAATCCATACATCACATTCTAAAAGCGGTCTACCGTTCATCGTCAGTTGACGTTGTCAGCATCTCAATCAAC
This sequence comes from Chlamys rubida, assembly GCA_032359455.1. Classification (NCBI taxonomy): domain Eukaryota; kingdom Metazoa; phylum Mollusca; class Bivalvia; order Pectinida; family Pectinidae; genus Chlamys; species Chlamys rubida. The sequence goes on along the minus strand of JAUMHH010171115.1, from coordinate 6,233 downwards.
ATTAAGTTTTTGCGTTTAAGTTACTTTATGTTCATTGATGGTCAAAGCGGGACAAGGCGAGACTGGCTTGTTTAATTGACAATATAATTTGAAGGGATTCTAGAGATGCAGGTTGATGGAGACAATGGGTAAACTAAATGGTCCACATCATGGTCTTGTTTGAAAATATGCCACCTTACTGTACGATAGGTATATCGACTTTTTGACTATGCTTGATAGTGTGTCTTATAGTTTGACTGTTAATACGCTCGATTTCTCATTGAGGACGCGGAGGTACTTGGAATTTAGATTTATGTCACTGGACATATTTTCATAAAATTAATATTTTATGTTTATGTATTGCAGCGATTTAAACAAGGGCGCATGCACTCTTGCAGTAAGTATACATTTTGCTAAATTAACCTGTAATCCCGTTCCAATACCGATTTTTTCACGGTGTTTTTATATGATGTACAAAATCAAATCTACATGACAGAAACGGTCCAATAATAGAAACATAATCGTAAACCCCATAATTTAAATGACCTCTGTTTCTACAAAGTAAGTAATGATTTTTTACCCCGTAATCATTGAATGCATATGCTGCCCATGCGCACCTTTCCCCCCCAGTACTTATTCAGGCAGGGTATAATCTCAGTTATTCATATTTTGCCCTAGTTTTATCGTATTTGAGTTCGAATTGTGGTTTTGTTGAAACTGTGATATTCTCTTGTTTCTTTACAAATAAGATTAATATAAAATTGCATTTAAATATTAGACCGATTCGGTAATGAGGATAAGTACTTGATACGAACGTAAGGAGAGAACTTATATAGGCCAAGCCTGCTGTTCAATTCTATTGTTTACTCAATAAAATATGATGAAATGAAAATACGAACGTAAAAATCCTAATCCTCTAGAAACAACCGACAATACAATAACGAACCATGTTCAAGAGATATCTTCACAGAAATTTGCCTTTTCGTTACAACATATGTTGGGGTGTTAAAAATAGTATTATACCGACCTAGTTCAATTATTTTCCAGATTTATTACCAGAGAACCATTGTTTTCATTTCTTGCAGAATCGTTCAAATCTTTTCACAAAATACGGCCAAGACGGTTAACGATACATGCTGGTAAGTACGCCAACATAGTTAACGTCAGCGTTGATATGTTGATACACACATTCATTCACAATTAAAATAAATTGGTGGAGAATTTAATTTAATTTTGAACGCGATATTATTCTTCTTATTTAATTTATACATACGTGTATATACAATATATAAACACCCCCTGGTCACCATCTGGATGAACAGTTTACATACAAATAGAAATATGATACAAAAACCAGATTCTCATACACGCTATAAATAGACAAAGAATATGAGATTATACTGTTTTCCTACATCCTCTATTGTTAGATCATTATCACCTGCAGTTCGGTAATATGTAAAATCCACTCGATGTTACTATTTTCAGAAAAAAGCAGGCCAATATTATCTTTTTGGAGTCACTTTAACTGTCACGTCACTCCTTTTGCTCATATTCCTATTTTTTTTATGATAATTACTAGCTCTTTCAGGAACTATCTTTAGCCCACCTGGTCCGAAGCACCATGGTGGCCTTATGCCATATCGCAGCGTCCGTCGTCCCTTCGTCCGTCCGTCCGTCCGTCCGTCAACTTTTCCTTTAAAACGCTACTAGTCCTGAACAGCCCAGTAGATTTTGACTAAATTTGGCCTGGAGCATCCTTAGGCTAAGGGTTCTCAATTTTGTATAAATGGTAAGTGTGGCCACCTAGGGGCAGAGAGGCGGGCCCGATAGGGGAAATAGAGGTAATACCTTTAAAATCCTTCTCCTACCATAGAGATGAAGGGATTTTATCCTAATTTAGTCTGGTGCATCCTTGGGCCAAGGGGGCTCAATTTTGTATAAACATTGGGTGTGGCCCCCCGGGGTCAGAGAGGCGGGGCCCAAAAGGGGAAATAGATGTAATACCTTTAAAATCCTTCTCCTACCATAGGGATGAAGGGATTTTATCTTAATTTAGTCTGGAGCATCATTGGGTCAAGGGGACTCAATTTTGTATAAACGGTGGGTGTGCCCCCCCCCCCTTTATTACTTGGAAATGGTTGAGATTCCCACCGTATAACCATATGCTTCCTGGATGGTCCTTGGGTCTGGCCCAACCCTTGGAGACATAGTCCCTGGGTCATAACTTTGAAACGGTTGAGATCCCCACCCCAAAACTAGATATAAAAATGCTGGGCATAACGAGACGAATGCAGTCATGATATTAGAATAGACCCTGGGGTCTGACCGAACTCCTAGGACCTAGTTTCTTAGTCTCAGCTTGGAAAACAGTTGAGATCCCCACCCTATAACCATATATACAATTGCTGAGTATAAAGAGATGAATGCACATACGCTTCCAGGATGGCCTTGGGGTCTGCCCCACCCTTGGAGACTTAACCCCTGGGTCATAACTTTGAAACGGTTGAGATCTCCACCCCAATAGTATATATGCAATTGTTGGGCATTAAGAGACGAATGCAATCATGATATTAGAATTGATCCTGGGGTCTGGCCACAACCCTAGGGACCTAATTTCTGAGTCACAGCTTGGAAACAGTTGAGATCCCCACCCCATAACCATACAGAAAAATTGCTGGGCATGACAAATCTAATACAGATATGCTACAAGTATTGGCCTTGTGGTCTGGCATATTTTCTTGGATCTCATTTGGAGAATATTTTGCCATGATTGCTTAGATATTCAGGTGAGCGATACAGGCCCTCTGGGCATCTTGTTCCTAAAACGAGTCACCTCCCCTTAACTTTTCTTTGGTTATGATTGTAGCAAATTTGGGCTTATACACTTAAGTTGACCCGTATATCATTTGGGTACAGAGATAGTATAACAATTTGTCCGTGTTAGAATCCCAGTCTAGCTCCACTGATGTTTTATTCATCTATTTGGACTCAGAACAGTCTGGAAGTTTATGTTTTGTTTATTTCGTCTTTATGTTTTTCATAAAATTCCTGCAAGTAATGCTTTTCTTATCAGACATGATTTTTCAATGCTTTTGTCATGCCGTAAACACAGTTACAATATTAGTAAAGGTTTTTGTTGCAGTGGTACATGGATCCTTAAACAGGCTAAGATCATTTTAATTCCCGATCACTGTAAGATATGTGCAAAAACCAGAGTTTGTGGTACAAAGGTATGGGTGAACCCACTCTCGAAATTGCAGGGGATTTGCTCGCTTACGATCTCTGCATCCCTGAAATATGCCATGAGAAAATGGAAGACTCTGTTTGCGCTTCCTTGTTGATAATACACGTAGATTGGATTCATAAATTGATGTTTATCAAAAGAATTACGCGGCAACGTAACGATAACAATTGACCGCCTAGGGACTGGACAGTTTATTTAGCCTTAAACTTCACCAACAGCTACACGCGTGCCTCCGATCTTGTCATGACAAAGTCTTGGGATGCAGAGAATGTAAGTGAGCGTAACCCATGTGGTTTCGGGATCAGGATTAACCTTTTCCTAATCTTCATGTTTGTGATACGATCATTTTTTCTTGATTATCTAAATCGGCGATTGCTTTAACCTAGTCCGCATATCTTTTCAATCCTGTTAAGTTTGAAACTTATAAGCTAAGGGGTTTTATGTACCTGCTACTCTGCTTTAACAATATTTTAGACAAATTGTATTTCAATCATTTTGGCTCTTAGCATCACCGATGAGTTCTAGAAGGACGAAACAATTACATGATCTATAGTGGATGTACGGTAGTTTAGTGGTTGGACGCGGGGCTCGTAACCGAGGGGTTGCGGGTTCGATTCGTGTCACGGCACTGTGTTGTATCTGTAAATGAGTACGTGGTTGAGCAGTGATAGAATTGTTGAATGCTAGCTGTTAGCGCCGAAATGGCAGCTCCGGCTGTATGTTCCCCAGGGAGTTGAGAAAGTTATTGGCTGGTTACAAAGGCCCTATAACCACGGATATTAATTTGTGAACCGCTTTGAGACGACCTACGAACTAGGTTGGGATAAAGCGGTATAGAAGAATCTCTAACTAGTATCACTATTATAGTTATTTTAAAGTGTTTGCATCTTTCACACACACAGGCGTATTCTAACGTAAGGAAGACAACATTGTATGTGAAAGGACATATAAAACACATGCTACCATTTCTTTGCACAATAACACAGTATCAACAGCACTACTTTGCTTCAGATACACGTATTCGGCATTCATTCAGCAACTACTTTAGTGTGTTTGAGGAATGTGAAGGGGGGAATAAAGCTGTTAGCGTTGTTGATTTAGTCTATATAGCTGTTTAAAGTGGTACGATTTATTTATATTCTCCTTTTATTTTGAACCTTAGACATCAGCCTGTTTTTTTTAACAAGGATTGAAACGAATAGCAAATATTTTTTCAATTTTGCATCATCCATTTCTGACAAAGCATAAATATGATGTTTGCGTGGGCGTGTGAAAATAAACAGTGCTGCACAACATTACCCAGACATCAGCTTGGTTAAGCATTACCGAGGTTCATCCCCACGGTTCTGTTCTCTGTAGGAAGCAATCGTCATACCATAGATAAGATGAAACGATAGATTCTGTTTAGCTTTTAGGTGACTCCAGACAGCCCTGTGCTGGTGACAACGTGTTGGTCTCGCCAACTCATGCTTAGTACTGAATATATCTCTTTTAAAATCAAATAGAGATAAAAAAAAATAATGCGATTTCAGTACAACTTCCAATGCACAATTCCTAATGTAGAGTCGATCGCATTTCTGATTAAGTTATTTTATCTTTCTTGTTAACCGGTATCATTGTCAATCCTGTGTTTTTTAAATAATCGGGAATCGATCGGATGTTTTGTTTTTCTTTTGTTGTCGAGTTTGTTTGTTTTTTTTGTTTTTTTTTCTGTTTTGCATCGACCTCCTATTTCATTATACACGTGCCCATAACTTTTATTTCTTGTTTTCAGTGATTTGTCATATCAAGATTTTTACATCTTCTGTGTTGACATAGCTCTATTTATTTGCACAATGCTTTAAAACAAAAATGACAGTAGTTTTTTTGGACAACAACACTGCAGATGTTCATATTGGCGTGCATTAAGAGCGTGTCCATCAATCTTTGGCTAAGCTATTCCACATTCTACTTAATTGCTGTCTCAAACGGTCAAAATGATATCTTATTCTGATGTTTTGTTTTTCCTTTGGTGTCGTGTTTTTTTGGGTTTTTTTTACATCAACTTTTACATGTTTGTCTCTCATTTCTGATGATAAGAAACGGCGTTTGCTTTAAAAGTATTCTCTGACATTGTACAGAGTTAACTGGCTATCTTCCCGAGACCGCGTATCATGTCGTTGCAGGAATGGTACGTCTGTTTCTGAGGGCTCATGTGAAATACGTCACCTTTATTCAAACTTCATATCAGACGTTTGTGTTTACGCTTATACGGTCTCACAATACTCAATAATTTATCAGAAAACAAAGCTCTATTGATAAAAGGATTGCTTATCGAAGTACTTTATTTGCATGTAGAAGAGAAGCCGAACAATTGGTGGATTGATAAACTGTATTGTGAACTGTATGTTATTTGCTAGTAAATATATTGTACACATATCTGCATATGAACGTATCGAGACCGAGTTTAAACAATGACGTCAGATAATGATTCAATCGGTTTTAATAAATGCAGTCCCTGAAAAAACGAAGAAAGGTGAAACGTTCAGATTTAAAGCGATGTGAGTTTAAAAAACGGTTATTTAAAACTTCCTTTTTACTATACAGACATTGTAAATAAAACGTTTTGCTGTTAAATTTGGATGGTAGTAAGGATAATTTTCATCTAAAGTAAAGCGTCTATATTGTTTGGACTTTAGCGCGATTGATACATATACATGTAGGAACCAGAAAACACATGTTCTGAGTGATATCGGCATGTGTGGTGAACACTGTGTGTGATGCCATATCAGCTATACATATGTATACAATGTGTAACATTATTTATGTCGTTTCATTTATACATAAATGTACAATTCGTATCAATAAATTTAATTCATAAATATACAATGTAAGATTATCACTATGTGTGATGTGTCAGCTATACATAAGTATACAATGTAAGATTATCAATATGTGTGATGTGTCAGCTATACATAAGTATACAATGTAAGATTATCACTATGTGTGATGTGTCAGCTATACATAAGTA
>JAUMHH010171114.1:0-33086 GCA_032359455.1 Chlamys rubida | reverse complement strand
AACTACTAGTCCTATGCCACCTGGCTAATATCTCCCTATGTGTGTATGCCTGCGTGTGTGCTGGAGATGTAATGTGCCGATATTTCAGTGTCCCACATACTGCAAGCATACAAATTTTAGAGGTATTCTAATTTTAGCGCTTTTGCGCGTTGAATATTACGCTAATTTATGAATGCGTCGATTGAAGTTTGTGTACATAGTTTTCGATTGCATATATTATAAGTGGGCTGATTCAACAACGCTCTAACCTGTCAAAAATTTCAATAAAATACTAAAACTTGTGTTCTTTGTAATAATCTGACAGTACACACTAGTACAGATGTACAAACATCAGTGTTAGGCTCTGTGCAAATTCACCAATATGACCTAATGACTTGTATGCAGGAATATCTTAATTATTTCCATCAAAATAAGCAACATTCGATAAACCCTGAAAACAAGGGAGATGTTTGTTTTATATACAAGCGTGGAAGTATGGCTGGTAATATATGACAGTAGAGGGTATACATCATTACACACACTGTACTTATGTAGTGCATATCTAATTTGTTTGGAGTAAACTTTATTTGCTAACTAATTGTTATGATAGAAGGTTTTAGTTGCCACTATTTGAATATGCTAGGATCATTATACCAATGCGATAACATATAAACGAATCTCTCCACAAATCAATACAAAAATGTATCTCTAACAAAAGTAAAGTGATTTACAGACAGTAAACAATAGACGATCCAGTCCTAAATCACAGACTCCCACATCCTACCCCTAGTCTACCTGTTTATATGGATTTAATATCCAGTGAAGTCTAGTGCATGTTTTTCAAGTATTTCAATACAGTTGTGGGATCGCACAACGTTACACGATGTGCGGTGTGCGCACGATGTGTGCACGGTGTGTGAACGATGTGTGCACGATGTGCGAACCATAAAAAGTTGGACGATCATAGCTTGCGCACATTTGTGTGCACGATGGACGAACGATGTGCGATAACAATCGTGGTTGGTGTAAATTGAGGAATGCCTTAAAAGGTTACAGGCTACAGTGACCTTAAGAAGTCTTATCCATTCACTGACCAAGGTGACATTGATACATCTGGTTGACCTGTGTAGGTTACCTAACCTTCAATAAGACATCAGGGTGACCCAAAGACCAAAGTAACATTGAAAAGTCTGGCTAAACTCAGTGACCTTGAGAGGTTTGGCTGACCAAGGCCAAGTTTCTTTAAGAGATCTTGCTAAACCAGGTGACCTTGAGAGGTCTTCCTCAGACCCAGGTGACCTTGAGAGGTCTTCCTCAGACCCAGATGACTTTGAGAGGTCTTGCTGATCTGATGGCCTTCAATTAGGTCAGGCTGACCCACAACTGGTCATATGGCATCGGTGAGGATGACCCTGTGACCTTGAGAGGAATCACCTTGAGAAATCTTGGCGATCTGAGTTGCAAACAGCTCATGACCATACATATGGTGACCGTGACTCAAGTGACCTTGAAATGTCTAACTGATATATAGATGACCTTGAGTAGTCTGGTTGACCCTTGACCTGATTTACATGTTACAATGTTGTTCTCTCATGCTTCTATTTGATAGTACATATAGTCATTTAGTTGTATCACATTGCAAGGCACAATTCTACAAGGTTATTATGTCATTATGTGACATAAAATTACTTTTATATCGGTCAAAAAACCACACCCATAAGTCAAAAGCCATCTAAAATATCACAGTATACAGATCTATACACTCCTCAGTTTGTTTACAAGTACTTAAGTTGTAATTAAGTGGATAATTAACTTGCTAGGTAAGACCTACATTTCTGGGTGTGTTCCATGTCATCCTATTAAATAAACAAGCTCTCATGCTGACAGTGCTGAGCTGACTCGACCTACAAATTAAAGCCAGCTTATCTCTATAGCTGATTGACTATCTCTACATTTCATTTTTTACTTCCCTATCTAATTCCTCTTGTAGTTTCTACCACTGACAGACAAATGAGTAAGATTAACCAACATTTCAAGTCATCTCCTCCTAAAGTCATCTCCTCCTAAAGTTAACACAAGTCATCTCCTCCTAAAGTGACAAGTCATCACCTCCTAAAGTTAACACAAGTCATCTCCTCCTAAAGTTAACACAAGTCATCACCTCCTAAAGTTAACACAAGTCATCTCCTCCTAAAGTTAACACAAGTCATCTCCTCCTAAAGTTAACACAAGTCATCTCCTCCTAAAGTTAACATAAGTCATCTCCTCCTAAAGTTAACACAAGTCATCTTCTCCTAAAGTTAACACAAGTCATCTCCTCCTAAAGTTAACACAAGTCATCTCCTCCTAAAGTTATCTCCTCCTAAAGTTAACACAAAACTTATTACAAAATAATCCAATCAACTCTAATGACCCAAACAAATCAGAAGTTTATTACATTTTCTAAATTGTAATTTCATTTTCTTAATCATATTTATCCCCACATATCCCTAGTTTTAAATGATTAAGGGAAGTCTACTTTCACTAACTTTAGATTCCTACAGGATATACCTATTTGTTGGGTAAGTAACGTGATTTGTAAGTGGATTGCCAATTCTTTGCCGAGATTTGATTTCAGATAAATGTGTTAGTCTTGTAATAATCAAAATATACAAGTTCACTGGGAGCAAATAACATATTCTATCATAAAAATTAATGGGGAAAAGATTTTGAGCTTATCTCCCATGATACGTTGCTAAATGTAGGGATTTATCAAACCTAATGACATTTAAATAGCACGTTTTATCACTGGTGAGAAATAGTCCATACCAGATCCTCCATCATTCCGTGTGATAAAAGCTCACACAAAAACTTATTGTAAACCTACACAGATTCACACTTTTACAGGAGATAATTTCAATATGAAACCCTTTCCAAAGTCTGTATCATTTTGTTAGATATTCCTTAGCTATCAGTTGCAAATCTGCTAAATAGCATTTGAAATGAAAGCTTTTACAACGGGGAAATACACTTTCACTGATAATGAAGATGAAATGGCTCCATTATCTTATAATGCACCGAAATGCACCAAAATGCACTTGAGGCAGAATCAGATGACCTTGACATTCTATCATCTAGATAATATAACTACATCTCAGAATACTGGTGAATGTTTGTAGAATTTTGGAATAATCACAAAATCTTACCTTTACTTTATAAAAAGAAAAAAATGATTGGAGATCAACAATATTTCTATGTACATAATGATTTTGACCTTTGACCTATGCCATTGCAAAAAATATTGTTATAACTGATTCTTTTCAACTGGTGATAAGCTGTTATTACATACATTCACATTTACTAGAAATATTATATACATGATCATATCCTTTTAAAAAGTTTCAAATCTAAAAATAATTGGTGATAAACAATATTTCTATGTATATAATGACCTTGACCTTTGACCTACATGTATGCTATGGCATAAAATATCCTTATAATCAATTCGTTGATAAGCTGTTATTACATACATTCACTAGAAATATTTTACGCATGATCATAACCTTTTAAAAATTCTACTAATGAGAGTTTTTATAATTTTTAAATTACCTCACTCAACATTTCATGCAGAAATGAAAAATAACTTTTTTCCTTTTTTCACATGAAACCTTAACAGCGTTACGTAACATGTAGGGATTTAATTATATATATTACCAGACTTATGGTACGATTTCCTGTCTGAGTATAAGGTACAAGTTCCTGCAGCGTACCTGTATACATCTAGTTTATATTACACATTATAATTAAATGTGGCATGATACAAGAAAATTAAAAAACCTGATACAGAGTAATCTTGAAAGGTGGTAAGGATATTATCAAGGAAATGAAATATCTCCACTTTTTAGTGAGAGATGCTCAACATTATGTAGGTTTCTAATATTTGTAACATGTGTCTGCTATAAGATATCAATGCTATCACCGTAGGTGGCCCCAGATTGGAATTGTCCCCGTTGTTTTTTCCACACATAAATGTGCCAAGATGCATATTTCTGTCGCGGCTGACAGCCCCTTTAACATCAACGAGTTGATTTCTGTTCTAATTGGACCAGACCAATGAGGGGCCTGGCATCATAAACTAGGTCATGCCCTATATTTGATCTGCTATTGGAGGAGGGGGTAGTACACATGTATTACATATATCAACCTGTTTTATGGACTGCACCATGTAAATACCTGCCACTTGCAATGACACAATAACTCTCTGGTGTTCTGTTATAAACAGAGAAACATTTTCAATGTAAATTGAACCTATGTTATCTACAAACCTGTCCAATCTGAACAGAAATATTGGTACAGGGTGTGTGTAGTGTAGATATATATAGGTCTCCCTGTATATTTTGTATCATCAGGGGGCAGAGAGAAAGACAGATGACAGGTTGGATGGGGCAGGGGTCTTACCTACCTGTGTCCTAGTTTGTGTGCCACAATTTCAGTATATGATAGGTAGCAGGGGGAAGGGGGGGGGGGAGTCTTACTCAAGTCCTAGCTCGTGTGCCACAGCTTATGTTGGGGTGGGAAATGGGGGGAGATGGGGTCTTACTTGTGTCCTAGCTCATGAGCCACAGTATAGGCCAGGGGGAGTCCTGTGTCCTCATTGATGTTACAGGACTTGTGTGGGAGACAGATCCCTGGAACCTGTGCCAGCCCCAGTGTACTGCACGGCTCATTCATACGGGAACAGATGTTGATTCTGTGGGAATAAAGAAACAATTCTTACGTAAGATACTTCAATATCTGGGTTAGCAGGCAAGTGAATGTAGAATCTGTCAAATTCCAGAAAGGTTGCTACATCAACAAAACTCAAGTTTCTGGGTCAAGTGCCTGCACACCCTTGAAAACAGTTGCTTATAGAATAGTGCATGAAGACCATTTATCAATATTTTTGCAAATACATCGCACCAGACCTACATAAAAATGTAAATGTACCGTAATACCGAAATACAACTACAGATTATATGTGTTTTTTACGCTAAAAACTTCCATGAATCAATCTTTCGGTTTTTTTCTAGGATTTTTATCTATTTCAATCAATCAAAAGTGATTCATCCAAAAATTCTTTACTAAAAAAATATTATGAAAATATCTAAATACCAAACTGAAATATATGAAGAAAAAAAGAAAAAAACACATAAAGCTATTGAACGATTTCCCAAAATAAGTACAAATGACAAGTTAATGGATGCCCGCAGAGGTAACGACCAATAATCACACAAATATATGTAATTTTGCCAAATTCGCTGCACTACAGATTGCACTAGCGATGTCTGTGGGGCAGGTACATGCCATCCACTTGTAGCAAACATCTGTTCGTAAGATACCACTCCTGAAACTACAAAACCTTGAAACCTTGACCTAGAACCCTGTACTTATACCGGACTTGGTAACATACCACTCCTGAAACTACAAAACCTTGGAAACCTTGACCGACGACCTTGTACTTATACTGGATTCGATAACTTTAAGTCCTTTTTCTTCTCCTTTTAATAAAATGGCTTCAAAAAGTACTGTAAATTCTGTGCAGAAATTTGTAGTGAGTATAAACTCCAAGCACTGCCAATACTGTAGATTACATTAATGATGATTAGAGTGTTTTTTGAGGTACGTGTAATCATAATACATACATCCATATAAATATGTTCATACTTTTGAGGGGCTTAATTCTTAGAATGTTAAAAAAAAGTCATTATGATTTCATCTCATTACTTTTATTCAGCAGCAGAATATATTGCTAGAAAAATTTCATAACTACTTTCATTATTTTGGGGAAATTAATTTATATCTATATTTTTTTGTAATTAATTTATATCTATACAAAGATGTTTATACTTTTCTCCCGGTAAAGTTCTTTAGATGTAAATGAATTAAGATAAAAAAAAGTATCATCAAGCAGTGTATTCGAGAGTTCCTAACCACATACGCCTGATTTACCTTGTCAGAAGTATGGCTACATCGTGATGGTTGGGATGGTCGTCGTCTTTAAAGTTGATATTTTTCTGCCACTTACAAAAACTCCTCAATGATTTATCAGCATGGTGGGTAAGCCTCAGCTCTTCCTGTAGTGTGGCAAACAATAGAAACATTTCATTTCTTTTATCTTCCTTCTTTTATAATTTCATTCACATAAGCCACGGTTTCATTGTTGAATTGTCAAAAAGATACTAAATACGCATAATTTTTGTATTTAATGTCAATATTTTCAGACCATTATAAGATTAACGCATAAATATTTATTAATTAACACATCTCTGACTCTTAAACTGCCTATTTTTTTCTGATCAATATCTCGTAAATATGAATCAATGAACAACTAATTGGTCCCAGTTAAAGTTGACGACTTGTTGTGTACCTGTGGGTCCTCCAGTAGCACCAGTCGGACGACGACAAGGTTGAGGGCGTTCCCTATAGACGCTTCGTGGAAGAGAGTGGCCACCTGAAAACAGAAGTATAGTAATTAGTCATTCTAATCGACTACTTTTGACGAGAAAGCATGTACCTAAATAACTTTCTCTCCCTTTTTATTTGTACAAATGTACGTCTTTTTTAAAGAATTAGGGATTTTCTCATGTCTTTCTTTATCGATAGTGAAAATAGGTTATGAAATTGTGTTCTGCTAGAAACAAGATCTATAATTCTTTTTCCTTGTTATAAGATCTGATGTAGGTCTGTATCTGTATCAAAGAGAAACGTTCGCTTTCCACCAAGATGGCCAGGGTAGGATTCCCCGATCAGACATGAAATGTGAAAAGTATTGGATCAATTGTCAGACCTCAGGGGTTTCCTCAGGGTTATCTGGTCTCGTCCTACATTAGGTCCCCTACACGCTTCCATTTGGGATAATTATGATGAATATAAGTCGAAAAAAATTGCTACATAATGGTTGTTAAACAAGGTTTTTTAAGAGAGGAAAACCCCTGTAAATTATATGAAGACTTACATGCTATTCCACTTTTGCTTTTTTTTATCTCCTTTTTCTCGTTGAATCTTGATTATCGCACAACAACTGTGTTATAAAAATAATATCAACGAAATGTTTCATGATTCTTAGATAGAAACTCATTTTAACAATATTTTTATTTTAAATTTGAACCTATTCCGTTTTGTGCAGTGTTGCACTTAAGACCAGCTATTTATATTTATATCTTAATACTGGTATTAAATGTATAAACCTGTTTGAGAAAACAACAATTGTTCATAAAGAACTATAGATTATAAAGGTTATAAATTGTATTCCCTTGGTCAATCATGATAAAGTGGGTTCAGTAATCATCGATCCTGGTTGTAAAAGTTCACTGTTGGGCTCTGTAGGTAATTTACGTAAGATAGATGTGTGTTATACTTAAGCAGATTTCCAATGGGTTATGAAGTATCTAATTAGCATCTGGCATATAAATTGAAAGGGGCACCTGTTATATCCATTTATACATGTTTAACCATTACTTCAACATGAATAATCTAATATCTCAATGTCAAACACTGGCCTCATCTGACTTCTCAAGCTTCACAAGCTTATACTGACAAAATTACACCAAATTTTTCAAATGCTATAATATTGAAATTCTTCAGATTAATTAATCAAACTACATATTTCTTGATTAAAAATTATCATCTACAGACAAAAATTGCAAAAAGAAATGTTGAAAATTTGATAAATTTCGAAAAATAATGTACGAATTGAATTGAAAACTTTAGGGTTTTAGAATGGTTAAGCTAGGTAAGCTTTCAACATCCTGGCCCAGACGGTGCTCTAGTAAAGGTCCCAATATCAGTTTTTTATCCGGTCCAGAATTTGCAATTAGCATACAATATTTACAGGTGTATGGGTTTAACACCTGGATTCCATTGTACATATCAGACAAGTAGAAAACACACCTGGCCATCAAAAATCGTAAAGCGGAGAAAAAATGTACAATTAAGAAATCGTGCTAGACAACTACCAGCACTAATTGTAGCCAACTTGTGTTAAAGGTCTGCTGCATTTAGGCCTCAGCGAACATTTCAATGCAACGTTCTTCAAATTTATTGTCACAAAGTCCAAATGGGCAACAATAACAATTTCTTTTACAAAAAAAATCTCTGTGACAGTTTTCTCTAAAGCTTGACGTCAAAGTCTACTTTGCACCTCAGCTTCATCTTCAAAAGAAGGTTGGTTAAATCTAAATATATAAAAAATAGTTTTGCTTATTTTTGTCCATTTTTAACAAAGTATTTGAATCATGTACATGTAAGTAGGTCTTATATCTGGCTTCGTTTTAATATCAGCTCAGATCATAACTTGATATGTTGACATGAAGCTGACAATGCTTTTAACATTGAGACTGTAAGTAAAACACCAAGAGTATGATGACTCACCAACAGGTATCAGGTACAAGCTTTCATTGTTATACAGGGAAATTAGGAAATCACAATTTAAGTCTACCAACAGAAATAAAACATGAGATCTGGTTTTACACATGCCCACACTAAAGCTATTAAAATCACAAAAGGACACTTAGAAAATCTTCAAATAGAATAATAGGTATATAAACCGTCCCTGATTTCATTGTGCAACAAAAATGTATAAAAAAGTGATTTACTGCCAAATAAATGCAGACCTGTTTACAATGTCACGCGATTTCTGCTGAATGATACATTTTATTTTCCTGTGATGGGATAATTTGACAGGAATGCACCAAGACGCACTACTGAACTAAATCCAATTTGACATCATGAATAGGGCACACACACTCTATCCTAAAGTGTTTATATTACGGAAAAAAATAGGTCAAGTTACGGTAAAATTCCAAACAACTTTCTTATTAAAAAAATCAAAAGAATATAAATATTGAACAAAATAAAATCACACTAACCCTGCACAAAGGCACTGTTATAACTTTTGTCCTTATGTGGATAAGAGGGAGCAATAACGAGGCCAATACACAGGTAAATACAGATTTATGATACACAGGTAAATAGGCATAGGTTTATAAAGTGATTGGGATGGCAGCGTTCAAAACACAGCGAAATGTATATGCTGCATTAGATGCAGATGTCATGACACTTACAATTGCCTCAAAAATTACACAACAAACTTTTCAATTACTCTAATTTGGGCCGGCTTACGTAAATTAATTAACATAATTATCAGTATCATTAGACCTTGTACTGATTTTAAAATGTCATATTTTATTGTCTACTTTTTAAATTATCATCATGAATTTCACTTCACTTGATTATATCCATTACAAGGTGATTGTTGTGGTTTAAATTGAAGTGACACATGTCTAATGGTAATTGGTAATTACGCAGAAACATACCTGCTCTCAGCTGATAGCATCATTGTTTTTAAAGTTTTAAATTACAGGTATGAAACAGGTAAGCTGTAAATTGCCTACCTATTATGATTACAGGTAAAGTGATCCTATCAGACCAACACTTGATACACATGGCCAATTAAATTCCTTAACGAGAAAAACTTGTAATGTTGTGCATGTGTTCAAACTGTCAGGTTGATTTAACTGTACAGGTTTTAAAGATCTCAAAACACAAGGAAAGCTGCTTCAGTCTACAAAGGGTTTTCAATGTGATAGGAATGCAACAAGACAACCCTATCAATAGGTACGGCATCTTTACAATCTCTTGGCATTCCGCTGGCTGCTTGCATTTTCAATCGAAACAAATTCTTGTAGTTTCCAAAAATACAAAGTTGTTCATTTGTAGCTGATAAGAGTCTATCTTGCACAGCATTTGGTTTTTTTGGGGGGTTCTTTTCTGTATAAAAGTCTAAATCTTTCATTCACGACTGCAGACAGTTATGGTTCAATCTTTGCTGCTGAACGAATAATTAAAACAAAGAAAGTTAATAGACAGCAATCTGCTTCTCCTTACTTTACATACTTTGACAGCTTTGAATTTGAAAGAACAGCTGGAATTTTCGTTGCATCCCTGAAATGATTTTTTAGATCCACTGGGAAGTAAATTGGTGCATAATTCTTCCCTGTTTTTATCATCCATATTCTCAATCTTAAAATCAACAAGCACGTCTGCTTGAGAAAAAAGTATGCATGGCAACCATCTTAACCTTTATAATCCGAACAAGTCTCTGATTAAAGAGATAAAACCAAACACAACATCACATACCATTGTTAGACATCACATATACACTACGACGTAATAATTTTTTTAGATCATCTTTACTGGGGGTTTTTCATTTGAGTTCGGCAGAGGTATACAGTTTCCTTTTCATAGATGAAATATCAAAGCTATAGTCATGCCGGTAACAAAGTTTCCAATACATAGTTTGGCAGTGGTAAGGGGATCCTAAATATCTCTTGTTTATTTTATAAGATATAGCTCTTGTTTTGTAAGATATTTTGTTTTGCTTTTTAGTATTTATAAAAAATCAACATTACAGAACTGTCACTATATATATCAACCCTTTCTACGCAGTGTGTTACACTTTGAAATGATAGGTTTTGTAAAGGAAACCACATCTACATCATTTCTTTGCAGTAAAAACTGTTGTAACAGAAGATACACACTTCCTTAATGTAGATATTCACACACAATTAATGTCATCCTACAGTCTCTGTCTCATTTAATGCTTTATACAAAATTACAAAATAACGTCTTCCAGATTTCTCAAAAGAAAGGTTTCTTGCAAAAAATGTGGCAAAATTCATGATTTTACTCAAAAAACGCGACATTTTGATGGACAAACACCTATATCTGTATCCACATAAAAACCAATAAGTAGTAAATACAGAAAACCCCATAACTTATCAGAACTTTCTTACCAGTGCAGCTGTACAAGCATGTTAAAATTAATTAAATTGTTCCCAACAAAATTAAATAAAAATGTATGCTAACGGCAATAGTGGTTATATATATCAGCCACGTATGTCATCTGAACATTACTGTATCTTTATACATGTGTTGAAGGCAGTTTTCTATCACAGATCAGTTTTATAAGCGTACCCAATTGACGGATCGCCAGTCCAAGTTAGCCACGCCCCCAACGTCGTTTTGACGGGCCTTTTGATTATGACGTCATAATAGAATGTTGTCATTGTTGTGTCATGTTGTCACAATCAAAAGGCCCGTCAAAGGACGTTGTGGGCGTGGTTAACTTGGGGTTGGCGATCCGTCAATTAAGATTACTCCCTATTTGGAGGCAAAAATAACTGCTGTGAAAATCATCATTAACTGCTATATATTTTGTAGGATTTCTGAGCATGGGAAAACCTGACATACAAGTTATAATCCGAAATTTTGATAGACAACAAAATACATGCAATATATGTACCATGTTCATGATGGTGAGGACATAGGTCTTAACATCCTCATTCTTGTAGTAGTCCACCATCGCGGGGTCCACCACCACCATGGCCTCGATGTGCCGTTCAATAGAGATGGACCGTTTCCTACGACTGTGGGCGTGGCGGTGATTCTCTGCGGCTCGGTCATAGCTTTCTTTGTCTTCATCTGATGGTCCATTATGGCCTGAAGGAGAAATTTTGATAATACAATTTATATTCTTGCTCTCTTAAGACAAATATATCCTTTTCTAAATGAAAAAATATCTTAGCCTTTCTAAACAAGGAATAAACATTCAATTTTGAATTCTTCAAACAGCCTATAAATTGATTTATAATGAAAGCGCTTTTTCCTTTTTTCTCTAAAGTCTACCTGGTACTGTACAAATATGTTTCAAGAGAGAGAAGAAAAATGTTGTTTCAATTTCAAAGATCTAAGATTTGTCTTTGGAAAAAACACAAGGTTTAATTTGGATTGAGAAAACTACTCAACAAATTACATTAATACTGGTTATTCTATAGCTGAAGGAGGGGTTGGTAAATGTAAATATGGAACCCTGATATTTGTTCTGGAACCTGGTATACGCCACAAATTATCGGGCATTTTCAACTACTGGTACGAAGTATATCTTATTTTTGAGACTTTCTAGATCTGTTTAAAAAACTTACCTATAAAGCCTTAAGAAATTCTTGCTGACAAAGATTAAAATATAATATGCCAAGTTTTATAATATTTACAGAATACTTAACTTTTGAAACAGGAGTCTTGTCACCAATATATTTTACAATAAATCAAGGAAGTAACTAGCACTACTCAGGACTTCTCTCCACTTACAAGAGGGTCTAAATAATGCTCCTTAGGAATGTCAGAAGTCCTTAGTGCTTCTCACCTTCCACTCAATGAAATGAAGAGCTCCACTTGCTCCCAGAGAGAGGCTACGGAGGTGTATATGGGTCAAAGGTGCCAAATAAATCATACCTGCTCTTACACAGTAGGTACATAGGTACCAGGTCAGAATAACCTTCTGCTCTTTCCAATATAATTATTTTACATCTTCAGTACTATTTTATTGTTTATACCACGGACTTAGATAACTCTAATTTCGTGTTTATACTATACTAAGAAAGTTTTAAAAATGAAAAATCATATCAGCAACACTTTATGATCCTAGGTGTTTGGAAGTAGTGTCATTTGAATATGCAGTGCATAGGTAAAAACATAAATCATCTTAGAATTCAAATTGAACACTTTTTTATTAATGCAATATTTTATTATAAGATTTTAGTATTTCATGACACTTTCTCAAAGGGAACCTTAGATATGAAGTTAACTTATAGCTCTAGTCTTGTCACTGTTACGCCTAACCATCATCAGTCACATCTAACAAGGCACTCCCTAATCTGACAGGTTAGTTGATTGAGGCGTCTAAACATCAGCCACAATAGAAATATTGGATGGTGATGTCAGCATCAATGTCATGACTTTTGATTTTATCTGGTGACTCCAATCATCTGGAGGTATCTCATTAACCTATGAATACATACACACAGGTTGATAGTCTCACAATCCGTTATGTTGAACCTTACAGATACATGTCACAGGACACATTGTACCTGTGATTTGTGTTGATATTATCCCCCTTAAGGATATATGCTACCTTTATTATAAACCTGTTAGAGTTACCTCCCTTCAAACCATATTTTTTATCAATTTGTGATCTTTAAAAACAAAAATCACCAGAGGTTTATTAATACTTACCTTTTTAAGTACCTTTTTAAATTGTCCTCAATCAATTAATCACTGTAAGTCATTAAAATTAACGTTATATATATGTTGGGTCTATTAAAGTTGAACTCTTTTTAAAAGGAGATTATATCACAGTTTGGTAGTTTATATATCCCCTTATTCTTGGATATCCTAAAACACAGTCAGTTCTCTTTTTATCAAATTCTTTTACCCTAGATAATTTAAATATTACATTAAAACCTTAATCAACACTTTTTTTATGTCAATAAAAAATCTAGTCTCCGATGGCAGGTGATCACTACGTATGGTTTATACAGGTATCTGGTTAACGAAGGTTTCTGGTTTATACAGGGTTTCAACCTTCACAGATTACACAGTATGTGTATATCTCTTCTCAAACAACTACAAATTGCTGGGAAATTAAAGTAAACACTTTTTGAAAAAGGCCAGCTGGCCAAAGTAATTACTTGTATATATATTGCACCTGTGCAAGAACACCTTTTCTTTTAAGTTTAATTTTTTCTTTAAAGTTCTTGGAGCTGTTTTCTAATGATGAAGTATTTATCAGCGTTGTACTTATACAGGACGACATCATCACAAGGTAAACAAGCCAATAAATAGCAACAGTATACAATGTGTTGGGTGTCCCCGTGACCCGCACTCTCAGTTTCTGACTTTGTAGACCCCGCGTTACTGTCATCACAGGAGAACACAATCTACTAGGGACACCCAATAACACTGTCAACATTCAACCAAAACATGTATCATAACCTCTAATTGAAAAGGAGGCGAATTAGGTTTCAGTTAATTAGGTAACGTCTGGCAATAAATTCACTTTTATCGTAGTCCCGTTGATGATCCTGTATACAAGTTGCATCAATTACTGTAAATTAGTACGGTGTTGTCAGGGTCACATTACACCTACAAGATCTACTGCACATACAGGAATGCACATTTATACTGTTATTTAAACGTGTGCACAAATCTCATCCTCAAATTATCTCAGCAATTCAACAATCAATAACATAGATATCATGTCGGTCATAGTATAACTGTATAATATATTAGTACAGGTCTTGTCCAGAGTGAAACTGATAAATTACGAGCCCGCCCCTGTGGCTTAGTCTAAATAATCAGTTAATTTTTAATGTGTTAAACACAATAAATGTACCAAGGATCGTTTAAAAGTTTAAAATTATTGAGAAAAATAGGTCAGTAAATTTATCTAACTACTGATATTGGCCCTAGTAAATGTATATATATACAAGTCACAGTAATCAAAAGGATAATAGGTCACTGTCACACCATCAAACTGTTAATACTTATTACCAATATACTCACCTTCAACATCACACGCAGAGTTTTGGTCGGGCGAGTTGTGTAGGTTATGAAGGCCGATGTTAGATGGTAGGGAGGAGTGTTGATACACAATATGGGGATGACCGTTGTCCAGTTCAGGATGTCCTTTCACTGGTTCTATAAAGTAGGTCCCAGTACTGGTCCGCAGTAACCCTGTCTGGAAATAGAAAGGTGTCAGGTATGTTTTCCATTAACAAATTCTATTATAGTGATACACTTGCTCTAGTCCCCAGGCACCGGGGTTATAACACACCTCTACAATGCAGAACAAATAGCAGTCTCAGATATTACATGCATGCTGTAACTTTGCTTGAAACTAGCAATTGATGATAATAATCACTTCCATTAATGTACAGTATATAAATCTAATACCATCAGTCAAGGCTACATTTTATTATTTTTTTTATTTTTGGTCAAAAATGACAAGAGCTTTGACATTAATACATTTACATGTAGTCACACAGTTGGTTCTAATTCTGTAATACAGTTTTGTGAACTATGCTAGACATCTTTCATTTGTCTGTGTACATATACATCCAACCAGAGATTGATCGATACCAAGTATATGTCGCTGTTCCTGGCAAAATATTGGTTTCCAGGATGCAGTACTAGGAATCTAGTACACTATAATATTTTCTACCAAGTCACTGAGCAGAACGCTAAAATGATATATGTTACTTTTATAAATCATATCAAAATTATGTTGAGTACAGTATTAGCGAATAAATGTAGAAAATATACACTTGAGATGGCTTCGATGATCGACACCGTTACGTTGTAACGTTTTGGTTTGACCCAGATGGTTCAGACTAAAGCCAATCGTGATCATAAATACTTTGTGCTGATATATCATTTACAATTTGAGGTCACAGATAATTAATATGTTGAAGTCTATACAAACACCCGATCTAAGGATTCAGCAGCTGAGTAGTTTCCCGCCAAATACTACAGGAAGTTGGTGACTATTTTTCAAAACGGAACCGGTCTGACGTTCCCGATTCTTCTTCTTCCAAACATACTTTCTGATTTATGACCCTGTCTGTAACCAGTTCGGTAGTAGCTTTGCTATTATTTCTGTCCGTTTGAAAGCTTCAAATAAGTTTATTTTTAGATAAATAAAGATAAGTACGTTACATGAAACAATATACCGTAAATTATACCTCAGAAGTAAATACTTAGAAAAGTGGGTTGTCAAACTTACTCAACACTTATCACAAACTATGCGATAATTTAGCCGTGAAGTTTATCAAATACCAAAGGTTAAACGCTCCTGACCTCTATTTTGTGACTCAAACATTTAAGTCAAACTTAACGGTAACTGTGAGGGAAGACTGACATCGCTGACATAAGTAACATTGGCCATTAGCACGGAATGAGAATCTTCTGTTTCGGCCCAAACAAAGGCTCTGTGTATCTATGTGTATAGTCCTCACAATACCAAACCGCTCTGATACCCGACCTAGCGGCGTTATAATTAGCATATCTTTATGTTTTATTTATGTCCCCCAATTTTCTATATGAGTCAGACATGAAATATGTTTTAACAATACCACAGTAGATAATACATTTTTCATAAGGATATTTGTAAGATATTATTTGTGGTCATTTGGTGAAAATAAAGGGTTACGATAATACGACTCAAGAAACCCGACGTCCCGTCGTCCAATTTGTCTGGGCAATAAAAAACATCGGCGGTATATATCTCCGTGTTATCCTGAATATACTTATCGCACCTGTGAAGAAATTAAAATATGACCCCCTGATCCCCCCTAGCCATTAAAATACCTCCTGACAATGTCTACATTATCCCCGTATTATACGGCGATTTGTGTTAACAGATCCATTAGTATGGTTGAGGGACGCGATTTTGATGTCTGTGTTATAATACTGTAGCTTTACCCTTGATGTCCCGACCCATACAAACCCACAGCTATCAAATGTATGTACCTCCTCTCTTGGTTTCCGATGCTACCATGTTTTTATTCCACCGGCCTGTCGACCTTAGTCCGAAATAGATTCTCTCCTTTAAAAAAACTTGATCTCTGCCCCCACCAAATTTTAAAAAAGGAGTTGGTCATTTATAACAAACGGGAAGTAATCCATAACTAGAGTGTAGTTACAGTATACACAATCATATAAACTTTTAAATGTATACAATAATTATATTTCTACGTCATCTATTGACTATTCCGTCTTTTCGTATTGCAGAGTTATCTGCTCTTGTGAGCAGGTATTGATTGTTACGTCATTTGTCTGTGAGAGTAACGTCATCAATTTTTGAGAAAACGACGTAATTTTCTCACGCAAACCAATGAACTGTGCGACAATATTCTTATGAATGATGCACATGATTGTAAAGAAGAAGAAGAAGAATACCTGCTCACAAGAGAAGATAACTCTGCAATACGAAAAAGACGGAATCGTTCTCTTGACGTCGCTACCCATACAAGATTACAAATGCGCCCTGCTCCACTACAACTATTTCTATAATTGCTAATGTGCCTTCCTTTGTTGTCTATAGCAAACACTTCCGAAACTATCAAAAGTGTGTATTTACACGTGCGCCTTCTCTTGACATCGCTAATCCATACAAGTCAACATGTTTCTATATCTTCCGTTCGTCTCAACTTCAATGATTGTACAAATCTACATTATGCACTAATTTACTTCCTTGAGTACACCATCAACAGCAGACAAAATAGCAAGTTTGATATTTATCTATTTTTTTATATTCAGAATGAAAACCGAAAAAAACCTCGCGCTGATTCATTGTTAAACGATGTATAAAATATCCTAGTTTTAATCACAAAGTATCGCCAGATATGTTTACATGAGCGGACACGTGACGTATCGACAAAGCTGTAGAGATATGCAATATTTCATTTCCATAGCCACATATAACTTATAGGCTTGCTGAGTTCATAATTCCAATGTAATTTTTGAAAAAAACTCTCCACCGGTAAAATAGCAACAGCAATGAGCTGTTTTATAGCATATCACAGTGGCCAGCCATTTGGATACGACTAGAACCTTGATAAACACATGTTCGGCGGGTTATGGACGCTAAACGAGCAGACAAATTGGTTTGGGAGGCAAATTTGATAGTGGCTACGTACCAGCAATTTTATAATACAACCGCAAAGGGAAAACCATGAAAAAGTACCACAACTTCCCGTCAGTAACGACTCCGCAACCCTCACGATTACCGATGTGTAGTGATACACACCGCCAGAGGAAATGTCATCAAAGCTTTATTTTAAGTAAAGTGTTAGGGTTCGATGATAGTATCAATGACCTTTCACGGCATTGTATGTGTAACCAAAATACTCTGGGTTGCGTCACGTGCGGAGCATGATACCTAACGTAAAAAAAGTGCCTCGATATCACAGTTAGCACGACAAGTTAAAAAGCTGATTTCGCAGACTCTATAATATATCTAGTGACGTCACAGCTAGCACGAAAAAATGCTGATTTCGCAGACTCTACACTATCCCTTGTGACATCATAGCTAGCACGAAAAAAAGAAAAACTGAATTCGACGACTCTATATTATACATGTATCTCGTGACGTCACAGCAAGCATGAAAAAAGAAAGACTGATTTCGCAGACTCTATATTATATATTATGACCTCACAGCTAGCACGACACAAAAGGCTGAGTTTGCAGACTCTACACTATATCTCGTGACGTCACAGCTAGCACGACAAAAACAACTGATTTTGCAGACTGTATACTACGTCTCCGAGTCTTGTGACGTCACAGCTAGCACGACACACTTAAAAGGCTGATTTCGCTGACTTTGCACTATATCGCGTGACGTCACAGCTAACACGACACGTATTTAAAAAGCTGTTCTGCTGACTTAATCTCAAGGACGGTGATTTATCAATTGACAGATAAAAAAAAATATAAAAGTGGGGCAAGGTCTGTACTTGAACTGTTTGCATACATATGGGTCGATTGGAGATTGTAACATGCACACTGATACTGTGTCTCATGGGTTATATACGTGTACTGGGACACTTTTGAAGGGGAGTAATTCAAATACTATACACCCTACAAAAGGACGTAAAAAAGGATGAAACAATTGTGTGTCAGGAGTAGTGAAGACACCTCAACAGACACATTGACCAAGATCACTCAAATTAGTCATCCCAACCAATGCAAGACAGTATACCTACGACAACTCTGCTCCGTCATATTAAATCATTGAACCTCACATGGACAGACAAATAAAACGTCATATACAGGGAATACAAGACGATAGACAGAAGATATAAGATGATAGACAGGAGATATAAAATCATAGACAGGAGACACAAGACCATAAACGGGGGATACAAGAACATGGACAGGGGATAAAACATGATAGACAGGAGACAGAAGATCACAGACAGGAGATACAGGATCACAGACAGTTGGTACAAGACTATAAACACGGGATACAAGAATATGGACAGGGGATAAAACATGATAGACAGAAGACAGAAGATCACAGACAGGAGATACAGGATCACAGACAGTTGATACAAGACCATAAGCAGGGGATACAAGAATATGGACAGGGAATATAAGACTGATCATTGCTAGTTGATACAAGTATATGAAGATACATTTACTTATAATAGGAAAGTTAACTATCAGGTGCAAATCGTCAGACCCCGGAGTCGCGAACCTGCCTTCCCTAATTTAAGAAGGAACCTTTATTACGATGATTTGTGAAGCCAAAGTCAGGAACGTTACCCGTAATGCCACATAGTACATTAGAGGTACCGACACTAACACGTGATGGAATTCCAAATTAAATTTTACGTTTATAATATCAAACAAGTTTGCGTGTAACTATATACAATAACGGAACAGATTTGATCCGCGTCATTAACAGTAATCATATCTGACACCATGCTTACTGAAACCAGAAGTCGGTAGGCTCACCCTGACGTCACTGGGAATCCCGACCACCGGGGTTCGTTATAGTCTAAAAATAAACTTGTCAAAATTATTACTATCAACATCTGTATCAGATTTACTAAGAGCCCGTTTGATATTTATACATTTTATAGACTTTTATAT
Source organism: Chlamys rubida (assembly GCA_032359455.1). Taxonomy (NCBI): domain Eukaryota; kingdom Metazoa; phylum Mollusca; class Bivalvia; order Pectinida; family Pectinidae; genus Chlamys; species Chlamys rubida. Next base: position 13,597 of record JAUMHH010171114.1, on the reverse strand, counting down.
GATATATCGAGTATACACTACGTATCAATATATAGACCTGACTAATTTGACACTGTTCCAAACAGGACATATGATGTTTCCTTATCTAAACAATAATTGTAATAACATAGTGTATTATTATATGCCAAAATCTTCATAATGTAGTAAATTTAATACCACTGTAGAAATTCTGCTCCTTTAAAATTGTATACAATTTTTTCAACAATGATGTAAGTTAAACTGGCTCAATTTCGGAAGCAATATAAAAATGTGTTTGCCAATGTTCTTTTCTGTTGCCAAACCAAAATTTTGGCCGAAACCGGAAATAGTGTCAGCTAATTATCTCTGATTCAAAGAACGTTGAAGCTGTCAAAGACAAGTTGAACTTTGTGCCAATACACGCTGCAAAATGTAATCAAGGTGTCAATTTGATTTTTTTTAGCTAAGTAATAAAAATACAAGGTTTCAATTTTGTTCAGTTGTTTTCATTTTTGAAATAACGTTTTCGTTAAAATGATGTTAAACCCCCGAACAAAAACGTTATATCCCGATAAAAGAAACTATTTTAGAAAATCCCCCGTGACTTAATAATCGAATTAGGGTAACCGTGATTGACATGACAGGTTACGGAAAAATATATAATAAAACTTTAAAGAAATATACTGACAGTTAGCATCTTCATTCGGTACAGATTGCAGGACCATACAACTAAGTACCGATTTTCTGCCAAGAATTTAAAAAATGTGTGAATGGTTTATCATGAGCTGTTAAAGAAAAGTCGAGGAGAAAATATTAGCTGGGTAGAGAGTTGAGAGCCGATCATGGCGAGGAAATGTAAGACAAGATAGTATCGAGATATGTTGTGCACTTATCTGCGTCTGTAATTTATGTATCGTCTGTGTAACGGTAGGAGAGAATTCCTATAGAAGTCGGCCAGTTCGACGGCCCAACACGAGCACGTGCTTAATACAGCAACTCTCATATACTACCACTAGTCCGAAAAGTCCGAATTCCGGAAAAATAAAGAAAATGTACACACAGCCCACGAACAGATTCGAAACCGTAAAGGCGACACGAAAAGCAACAGTAACTCGACATAATTCGTCATCGTCAACAATCTACATTCTGACATTCGATCCGATTTTTGTTTATTCATGTTTAATAAATAAACATTCAAATTCATTTTTAAAACATATGTGTCACTGAACTGCAGAAAATTGCTGATTTTCTCGGTCAGTACTGAATCACCAGACTTTTTTTCTGGACGTGCGTTATGTCGAACAATGGTTGTTTTATGTACTGCCCTGAAAAGAAATATTCTTAAATTACATGTATAAACCCAACCACTGGGTTGTTTAGAGTACCGGGTCACTCCTGTATAACACAAGGTTACGTACATTTGGCACAAGTGGTCACTGGCAGAGTTTTAATTTACCTAAACGTGTTAGTTTCAAAGGTCTTTTGGGGAGATTGGGTCGAAGGGGGGCCACTATTTCCAATACGTCACCTATCGTCACCCTGTATCCATCACTCAGACAGCAGCGAGTCGTGACAGGAATAACCGGTAATTGTAATCAGAGGTTTCCGTCTATAACGATATCATCCCTGTCACATTACCTCGGGGATATCGGGGGGAATACAGATACGGAATTCCACTAACCTTAATAAACCGGATATTAGATTGATATAATTAGTACTTAGATCAAGTTGACCGTCGCCATCATTGCGGGTTGTATGACGATACGTACAATTGTGTTGGGAAATGAGACAAAACACAATTACAATTACAAGGAACACGCGCTTCTTCACCATGTACTTTTAATACGAGATACGGGGTAATAAATAATAATATTTCCTTACCATTCGATAACACCACATACCTTTGAGCGCTAAACCAGACGAAGATTAAGTAAAATCCCATTTAGGTGTTCAACAAATATAATGCACTTTAACGCCAGATTTCTTTGAGATTAAGTTAATTAGTATTCTATATATCAACCTAATTAGTAGTCTTTTTATTACACCATAGTAAAACCAATGGTTCATCTGTCTCGAAAAAGTACAATCGTAATTGTAAATCAAGGTGTTTCATTCAATCTTAAAAAACGCCATCCCTGTAATCTTTGTTTTATCATTGACAAGTGTCAATCAAGATGGGAGATAACCGCTGGCTGAAGTGTCTCCATGTAGAGTTATCTGTTCTTTGTGTTCTGTATAACAGACGGCTCCCGAAATTTAACGATATGTACCAGTTACTTTCAAACTGCAACAAAACGGGGAAAAAATCTAGTCGGCCATGTGTTGGTTCGACAATAATCATCAATCTGTGCGTTTCTAATATTAATGTTGCGTATCTGAAAAACTTCGATAAACTAAAACGTATTTAGATAAAACAACGAAATAATATATACATCATCGTCAAACCACACGTCTATAACACATCCTTGTCTCGTTGTTGAACTTTCGATACAACGTTTCCATTTTGCTACCAACACACATGTTGGATTCAATTACGGCACCAACAATCTTAGTTGTACTAATAGCCGCGGACAGCCAGCGATAGCCGAGGGATGACTTTGTCAGTGTGTGACTGGGGTGAATGGCGATAGCTGATACCGGAATGGAACGGAATGAGTTATCTCTCTCCCTATCAGTCAAAGAACCTGGTGGTCCATTCATCACTGGCATCAGTGGTGAAAGCCACGATTCAGAAGACCAGGTTTCAGATGTTCAAACTATAGATCCTGCAAGCGAAACATGACGTCTTCTGGCGTTTTATTAATTCTCGAAATCTTATCTTGATATATCGTTATCTAAATGTCCCCAATATCGCCCTATCCGTCAAAATAGCTCACCACAGCCAAATAGCCACGATCATTTCACTACATATCATCAATTTGTCAAATAACTTGGACCAAGATTATCACGGTATTAGGTTGAACCCCAGCATCAACGTCACAGCAGCTCCGGGATTCTCCATGGCAATCTGGCACGGCCGTTACTTTGAATGACCGCGATAGAGGTGCTCGCAAGGGTCAATGTCCAGATTACATTACTATTCAACTAAGAGCAACGCCAAACGATTTCAACTGTTCGATGTCCGCTGTGTTCCCTTGGTCTTAGATACCGTTATCACCTCGTTTTGGTATATAATAGAGTGGCTACGATATGACGCGTTGTGTGTCCCAGGGAGACGACGGGGACCTTAGAGGCCATGCCTTCCTCCCAACACCATACCTAGGTAACCAGTTACAGGCCTGGAATTATTTGTTGATACATCCATGTTCTGGTGACGTTATCCTGCTGTTACTCTACATGTCCAGGAAAGTTCAAGTCCAATACCCGCTTTGATCTGTTAGGGTCAAAGAAATGCCGGTATTGTTTGATTTTGACCGTTACCTTGTCAATGTCTCCGCCTGTCATACCACGCCAACGAAGGGCTGGTATACTGTCATTATGGAGACAACAACGTTTCTACGGTGATAATATCCATTTCCAACCAGTTTTGGGACTGGGTCTAGTAAGCTGAATTTCTCTGACTGCTATTCATCAGTAAAATATGTTTGAATCCATTATCACTAATGCAACTGGTAAATAATAACTTACTTTCAATATTTATTTTAGTATTATTTTTTATAGCTTGCTTGACAATATCCCGGGGAATCCAATGAAATTCAGTGACGTCCCATAGACATTTGAAGCCACACACATATACGTACGTATACGCCTCGGCTCACCCAGTAATCTAATTAAAGTGTAAACAAATCCCAGACAGTTCACCAAGGGCACCTGTACTTCACGATGTCAGTGAAATAAGGCTCAACATTTCCCTCAGATTTATTTTTCAATGGTGTAATAGTAATACGATCCTATCGTAGGCCGAACACTTGAATGGAACTTCAGCATTAAGTCATTTGTATATGGTAATCATCTGTATTATCAGCCGATTGGATAATCAGCGACAATTTGGAGGTTAAGGAAAGGTTATTCAAGGTCAGTCGTAGTAATTTTTCTTAACAGGGACTGATATCGTCAGAAAACTATATCACCGAGATATTGTCCGTATTGTCACTTACATAATCCACCAAAGACCGGGTGTACTTCTGTCTGTCTTTGATGATGATTGAAGAGTGAATAAACCTGGTTCAATAAATCATCGCCATTATACGATCGGGCCATACGTCCATTGTGAGTGTAAGATGGCCACTGATTAGCCGTAAGAACCGCTGATGTTATCATCAATATCCCTTCATATATCGACCGTGGACTACTATTGATTACCCGCATATAATAAAGCAACATAAACACATACATACAGCCTTTGAAATAAATACGTTTTAAGTAACGGTTTTCGGGTCAAAGGCCGTCTGTACTACAGCATCACCACGTACGAAACCGCAGGTGTGCCATTGACAGGTAAGCTACAGGCACTTTGTGCCCTTTGCCTAGCCCAGGGGTATACCTCGGTCAACTGTGGATTCCGGATTTCCTGCGACTCGAGTGTCCCCATTAATGTATCATAGTTAGTGGCATTTGTTAATGACGGATGCCCTTTGTTTCAGCATTTGATGTGGTAATATTTATAACGAATCGTTTTAAGTGGTATTTTTAAACTGCACTCAATGTGACTTCGTTGGTACTAAAGTAAGTTTGAACAACCCAAACTTCTTATGCTGTTTACGATATAGCAACATCTTTAGAAATGAACGTTTGAATGAACATCCGTAGCTTTTGTGGTGGTCTGAGATCGTTTGTTTATAAGAAAACGTTAATACGATGTTTTTACATAATGAGACAGGGAAACTCGTTAGCTACTCCGAGATCGTATCTATAGGTTTAACATCCGGGGCGTTTTTGTATTAGCATGTTCTAATTTAGATTGCACTGTCACAAGAGTTTTAGACTCTATTTGACCTCTCTGATACTGATTATCGCCGGATATTGCGGACAGTGTTATCCCCAGTACACTAGCCCTGACGGTACACAGTATATAGACGGGTACCGCCATTCAGTAGGTATCGGCATTCCAATCAACCAGAGTACATCATTGTCGCAGAAACCACTTCATCATTGTACATATCTTCATCATGTTTTACACGTGTAGAAAACCGCTTCACAGACATAGTCGTCATACTAACGTGTCTCGTCAACAGCCCCGAACAGGAACCAGCCGTAAAGAGCCCATTTAACACGGAACAATGCATTCCGTCAGCGACTTTTATTTTAGAACAAATGGTAAATCTACTTTTGGTTCAGAGCAGGGCGCCACCAGCGTTCCGCGCTCGGAGCTCGCGAAGACGACGCGGGTAAAGACAGAGTATAAGCAAAGTTCAGAAGGCAAATAAAAACTAACTGATCCTCCAATAATAACATCTCCACATGTCCGCGGCAATTGAGATATTCTGTAAACGCCATGTCATGTCTAGCGGATGAAAACTTCGTTACGTACCCATGTGTTAGGCCACAGGTGGTTATTACGACACGTTAGCAGTGTTTTTATTTTTGTTCCTATCCTCGTGGTAAAGCATTGACAAGTTTGTTATTTTCTCAGACATTGGTAACACTCCTGTATACCATCCAACACGTATTACTTCCTGTACTTTTCGCCTGGGAATTTGCTAATGTTATAAGACCCAACTGTTTATTGGAAAGTGCCAACATTCTAATTACATTGCAAAGTCTTACCATAATACCGTCTGTTGGTCATATACTGATAACAACATTAAACACAGTGAGAAAAAAGTCATTTAAACGTAAAATTACCATGTACAGTATAATATTCAGGTTTAAATAGAAGTTGGTTACATTTTGTTAATTTACAAATGCCGTACAAGAAAAATTGCACCGAACTAACAATATCGCAAAACGTTCAAAGTCTACGCGATCTTGAGCTAACTCAATAACGCGTTATACTTTTCTATAGGAGCGTATTGTACACTGTTCTATACAAAAGGATATTTGGTACACTTTCATGTTGAGGCGCAAAGAAGAGAGCCAACAACAGACTCTATGATGAATTCGAGTTTTACACCGATTGTAATATAACGAGAAATGCACTTAATTCCACAGCGGGGTGGTTTCTGTTAATGACCAGAGGGGAGACTTAGGGTCAGGCCTAAACGAGATGGTTGGATGGTCCATCATTCTACATGTAGAGCAATTCCCTGTGAAAGTGATTACTACCAAGATGCTTGGTAAATAGGATTCCATTTCACGTTCCTAACCTCGTAATGACGTTTGTCTAGACACATTAGACTGAAATACTAATTGTTATAGCGACTGATACCTACAGCACATTTAGATATATCGAGAAACAAGTTCACATACTCGTATGGCCGTTACGACTTACGTTAGCCCGTGTAGGTGGCAGGCTGTGTTTTGTATGAGGGCACTACCGAGAGGGCGGGGGTGTCCCTCCCGTAATGGGGATACGCTGTGTTAGTTGTTTGGTACACATTTATACCCGTCTTGTTAAAGGTGATTTACTCCAGACTCGGGGTCAAGTGGCACAAACAGATGGGTTACGTCGACCCGTCCGACTCGCCACGGGCGTCATTACACGTGCATTGCACGACAAATGGGTTGTACGTCACAGCTCCCCTTGTGGTAGTGTAATACCAGATACCATGGGTGGCGGGGGGAGTAGAGATCAACATCATTTGTCAATGGCATCTCTTTGAATCTGGTTCCGAAACCATAGGTTATATTTGTTTTGTTTTAACGTAACTAGTGATGTTGTTATTATACTATTTTATAACTTCTCGTGTTTAAAGACCCATTATATCGGTGTTTCCATCATGGTTCTGCAGTGGCTCCACATGAACCCGCCTTATCTTGCTGTTCCACTCTTTCTGCGAGTCGATCTAATGCAGCCAACGCCTGTTTTCCAATTTTGAAATGACACGATATCACAGCGGGACACCGAAGCATGTTTAGGTGCCACTCCAGATCTCGTTCCTTTCTTGTTTTTGTTACGTCAGTTTAGAGTTGATCTTATTATGATAGTGCTTATGTCCCGGCTTTTTGTTTTTGACTTGACAACAATATGCGTCATTTTTCCACGATAAAGTCAATCTATAACAGCTAAGTAAGATATCATATCATCGTGTTTCATAGTTTCCAATAATATATTTTGCGGCTTTAAATTCAACTTTACGAAAAGTGCTGATCAAGTAAGTTTTGTATCGCGTTGGCAAATAACAGAAACTGTAGCCTTCGAGTGTTTGAAGCGAACCCTTTCAGCGTTTCTCAGATTTATGCCCGGACTCTCCCTCTCTTTAACACTTGTCAAGATACGAATTCCGACCCAGTTTGCAGCCCTTGAAACTTACGCTACAAAGTAACGAGTCTGAGGACATGCTTGTTTTCTGGATGGGTTCCATAGAGACGAAAGTGTAAACACCTGGGGTACTCCCGGCGTCCCCATCATTTATTGGTCGGGGCAGAGCGAGGTTCTCCCGGAGTCCCCATCATTTATTGGTCGGGGCAGAGCGAGGTTCTCCCGGCGTCCCCATCATTTATTGGTCGGGGCAGAGCGAGGTTCTCCCGGCGTTCCTACCGGTTGGCAGTGATATTCCCTACACTCCATATTACCTCACGCGTGAAAAGAATTGTATCTGTTCACAGTACATCTTTGCTCAACTCAAAACAGCAATAAGAAACTCTAATTTTGAATTCTGAGAAAAGACTTCGTGTAAAGATACAATATGCTATTACCTAAATCAATGAAAACATTCTAGGATCTATGGATTCCTTCCATCACTAGGGTGAAAGCTTTAATGAAATAGTAAGTATGTAAAGTCGCAAAATGTTAGAATTTTCCGGAGATTTGACATACCACAGTAGTCCCCTTGTATCTTTGTGACGTTTAAATGTCGTCAATATTCAGGAATCAAATACTAACAAAGTAATACTCGCCTATTTCGTGCATGAAGCAGGGCGTTTTTCAGCGTTTTAAGACTGTCAAACTGAAGTATTAATGTGATACTCACCAGCCCATTACAAACTTCCAGCGCTACCGTGGATGACGCTTCACCAAGAATCTCTCCAATGAAATGACAATGGTTCTCATCAGGAGCGACACCGGTAAACACAGAATCCGTCACATTCCCAAACGCACTTTTTCGTCTTTCAACAACTAGGGACGGAAGATATAATTTAAAATTAGGTTTTACTTTTAAATAAATAGGTTTATTTTCTACATTCACTTTATAATGCACCGTGTGGTCAGGTGTCTGCTCTTGAGAAAACTCCTGTTCTGTACTCCTCTTCCTCCGCCGTATATTTGGGTGTAAGGAATGAGATATGTGGGTGCCCTCGGGCGTCACCTTGGATGGAATTGCGAAGTCAAAATTTTCTAATCCTTGAACGAATTCCGCTGAAACAAAACAAGAAGAAAATATATTAATATCGATAATTTTGATCGGCATTGAATGTTTTTTATTTCAACTTTCTGTACTAAAGTAAATGTAAAACTTGTTTCTGAATTTCTGTCGTATTAAGCTAAGAAACTTTACAAACGAAATCTAAAACCTTGAACAAGAACAACTAGTTTGTCAATCTACTGAATGGCATGCTACTGTGACGATTTGCTAAGATGACGTTGGGCTATGTGTAACGTCACCAAACCCATACGTCATTGTCTATCATTATTTAGTTAGTCTGCAAATTCGGTAAGTGTTCTATCAAAAATATTGCATGCAACTCATAATACATGAACTAGTACAAAAATACAAATATCAAAAACGCATAAAATGAGCTATATCTTATTTATTTTTATTAAAGTACGGGATTTATAATCAGATGCAGAAATCATAAACGCATTATCATTATGGCTGCACGCCAGTTTGGTTCACCCAATATTTGTTTATAAGCTGCATTTATATCTGTCTAGATTTGTATTTCAAAGCTCGGCAGGTGTCAGTATTAAAATATGTACAGTTTATATGCATGTATGTGTCTGTTCTATCGCAGGTCAGGAGGTCACGTAGAGACGGTGTCCTAGTTGACGTGACAAACACAATGTCTGTAACTATAGCAACAGATGACAACACTGGGTGTGTCCCGTAATTAAACCTTTAATGACGTTACGTCAAACACAATCACCCGAAGTTATAGACCTACAGACAAATACGAGCGGTGATCTAATAGTATATCGCCATGCCGTTAGGTAGATAACCCCGGGGCTAGCGATCTGATGGCAACTATTACGTTTAACCCTTACCCACAAACGTACATTAACGTATTCCGTTTCCATTCATTTCAAACCATAAAACACAGGCTTGTGTTTGTTTCATGGTAAAATGTCACCAGAACACGTAGATACACTTGTTTCCGAACCGTTTAGTTACTACCCGGGACTGATTAAATGGCCCCGAATGGTTTATTGGTCAGGTGATCGTATCGCCATCAGAAGTTGGTCTCAGGCTGTTTTTGAGGTCTCGGTGACAAAGACACATTACAAAACCTATCCACTCCATGTTAAATAAACGGTACTACTCGCTGCTAGCTCGATTCCGGCCCTTTTAATGTATCTGGCGTTGATAACGCAAGCTTTGATACACCTGTATACTGATACACCTGTATATTCCCTAAGTGATCGTACCGAGTGTTTATTACGAGCCGTGTCCACCTAACCGTGAACCAATCTGGGCCGACATTTCAACAAACCGCAAAACATCTATATCACACATTGCCTCATTATTTCAATAGAATTTCAAATTCTTGTTATATTTTGGGGGTATTTTGTGGTTTCTTGACAAAAAACGTTGTCAATGACATGGACGAATGTTTGAAGATTGCAAAGGGTGTTGTGGTAACCACCGTCTGTATTACACACGACTTGTGTTCATTTTTGAACAAAATAAAAAAGCCAAAATGGAGACAGTTATTCCTGAGCTTGCAAAAGTCTGATACAATTTTTGCAGGATAAAAACGAGACTATGGTGAATGACGGAATAGCAGGGCTGCAGATCCTATTGAAAACACTTCTTTGCATGACGGTTTTAGCGGCTTGCATCATCACATGTATTTTTGTTGTGTTCAGTAAGAGTATCGGAACTCATTAGTTCTGTGTGGGGTATCGTACACCCACTTTTTTTTAGAATCCATGTCTATCACTACGCAACACTGGGCCGGACATGGCTCATTCGCTAGAGGATATGAAGCGTGCGTAATGGCCAAACCGTCTGCCAGCTTGCATCCCTCGTATAACTAAGTAAGGTATGACGCGAGTCAGTAGACAACGGTACAGAACACACCACTGACGGGTCTCCTTGTGTACATAACAGCTACTAGTAAGAAAAGCTTTTCTCTAAATAAAATGTTCTTCGGTTTACAAATATAACATTGTTTTTTTGTTTTCGGTTTGTCCTCGCAATAGCTAAGATAGCATGGAAACCGTATCCTCAGATGGTAGTGCCACTAATTGGTCACTTTAGATCCTCAGTGGTAGTGACACTAATTGGTCACTCTAAAGTGCTATCTCACTGTAATGTCACAGCCCCGGTACGACACACCATTTGTCTCACCAGGAATGACTACCGAGACCATATCGACAAAGAGAGTAGACAGCATGGTATATACATAGAACCCCGATTACGTCACTTTCCTTAAAGGGGTACTTCGGTCGGCATTCTATCTTTTGGAACGATTGATAAAGGGAGGCGATTCCCATTTTTCAACGATTTCAAACTTTCGTCAATATTATCATTACTTTTTGCATTGCTAACGAATCAAATGTAACCCTTCCTAGTTCCTCAGTGAGAGAGAACTCGGTATATAGTCGCATCATAAGTCAAAGTTTCCACGCTCATGCCTACTTTGTACGCATGTCGGTTTTTCAAGTCTAATTAATTACTGATATTCCGGATTCAGATTATTTGTAGAGTGATGTAAATGTAGACGAAGCTGTTCGCTATATTGCTGTGGACGGGATATGTCTAGCGACTAGACACTAGATGCACGGTGCGTCACCTAATAACAATATCTTTGATGATAATATTTGTCATTAAAACCTCATACGCGTAATTGGCAATCTCCAGTGGGGTAAGGGAAGCACTTTCCTCACAGTACTGTTTCTTGAAATCTTGTTAAGTGGACGATTCGACGATAATTCACAGGCATTTTTGTAGCGAGAAGATGTTCATCAGACACTGCAATAATGATATCGCTCCTAGTGCTAGTGTACCCTACAAATTGGACGCGACATTAGGATGGCTGAAAGTAAGAAATGCTTCATTTTGCATCTTTTTACATGTTTCAAATTCCGAAATGTATATCACCTTTTTTTCGGTTATGCCCCAAAACACCTGTAATTATATAATTAGCGTCCTTTATTTCTACCTTTGATAAAGGATACGGCATGAATCAGAGCTGCACAACGCCTATAACATCGTCTGGGCGTCTGGGAAAGTGAACCATCGGCTGTCTCACCTAGAGACAGTCAATACTGTAACTCGAATCAAAATATCGCTCAGTTTTTCCGGAATTCCGGCCCAGAACAATAGACCATTTTAGTTATCACCTAGACGGACTCCAATTTAGTTGTAAAAAAGCATAACGCGGCAGTCGATGAAACAGTTTTGTAGTAGAGAGATTGCACCCGATATATGATGAGAGGGCCTCAGGTGAGAAAAACTCACCTGGACAGACGCCCAGAGTGCGACACAACACACGTCCCGTTACAACAAAACACACGATCTTTAACCCGAAATCGAGGTGGTCCTTTTTTCCAGTTAATATAATTTCATATATTTACTCTCCATGAAAGACGCATCAGGAGATCGGAAGGTCATCAGGTTTTTCGTTACCGTGTATAGTCGGAGCAATTTTATGGGTTAAGAAATTATATTTGAAGTGTCTCTGATCTAATAAGCCCCGGGTAGAAATAGAGCAACTGGGCTGCCTCCTAAGGGCCGCATTCTTAGCTGATTATATTAAAGGTCCTCCAGCATTACAATTTGATCTTTTATCTCTTCAGCTTGTTTTTCACATATTACTAAAACTGTCTTTGTCCTTATTTTCCACCAGCAGCGTTTGAAACGAGAGAAGGTGATTTGTAGATACATATGAATGGTCCTCATAGTCTCACTCTCAACTAGAATGCGGTAGGTACATGATTGAAAAAGGTCATCATGGCCGTCCTGTAGAATGTTAAATATGTAATTACCCTAGATCAAAGACGTGTATGACAGCAATGTCAAACGATCGAAGTTTAAGGTCGACATTTTCATTATTAAGAGATTCCAATCACATTAGACATATATAATTAAGAAATTGATAAAGGCCTAGCAGGTCATCTGCGAGTCCATTGTTACCGCCGACAGAGGGCAGCACTGGCTTGCGTGACAAGGACATAGACGATGTCAATGAAGAGGAAATTGTAGACGAGAAAGAACCATTATTCATTTAAAGAATTATTGACGGTAGATTGTCCATGAAAGTATAACGTGACTGACGATATGATACTTTAGGACCGGGACCTGTTATATCTACAAATGGAGGTAGAGCTGTCTTATGGGGAGCTTGGTCAAACATAAGGTATTAAGATTCAGTCTGAGAAACTGCAAAGGAAGATAACTCAACCGGGAACCCAAAGCACGTCAATGAACCGTAACGCTATACACGGGCCTCTCCCGAATAAAGCCTTTTGAACAGAGGGAGGCAGACTTACAAGGTGCTTGATACGTGTTCAATACCATATATGTATATCTGTACACCCGTTTGTTTGTATTGTATTGATATACAGTTCGATCTATATAATATTATTTGGATGTGATCTGCAGTAAAGTTGAATCGGAAGGTAATGCTACTTTGATGAATGACTTAGTATTATTATTCCCTACTCCTTGACAAAAGCAATAACAACGGCCTGTACCTCTTTCTGCTTTTATCAATGAGCGCACGACTCATTAACAAACCAACAAAACCGCAGACGAGTTCAAAAACTAAAATTTATCAATGAAACTTTAAACCATTGCATAAAAAAGCGAGTAACATTTGTGAGCATTCGAGCGAGAACACGGCCATCTTAAATACAATCTGTTATTTTTTCTTCGATGAAAAACACATTTGGTGACATTCATGTACTGTAAGAAATTTTGCCCATATAGATGTAATCAATCCATTAACGGCCGGAAGCAGACGATATTTCGCCACGACAGACAAGGTTAGGATCGTTTGCTACACATCAGTATGCATAATGTGTATTTGATCTTACGCTTGTATACCGTATATGGATAAAGTGTACGGGAAAACGAAGACACTGTCAAACGTTCAGTCACACTCAAGTGTGTTGTTGCACCGTCGATAGCGAGGACGCGTCAATCATGTCACACTATCGTTGAAAGACATCCCAATGTGCTGTTGCACCGTCCATAGCGAGGAAGCGTCAAATAATGGTCGCATCACCCACAGTGTATACCTGTCGCAACGTCGGTAGCGTCAAAACTTCAAACAATCGGGGAACGACATCCCAGAGCTGTACATATCAAACCGTCGACAGGGAGAAGGCGTCAAACAAACGTCGATTGACCCCCCACCCCCACCCCCCCACCCCCCCACCCCCATACCCCCAAGTTTACATATCGAACCGTCGACAGGGAGGAGGCGTCAAACA
>JAUMHH010171113.1:40685-56947 GCA_032359455.1 Chlamys rubida | reverse complement strand
CAGAACAGTCGTTGTTTAGTCGCTACGGTCATTGACATAAAAATTCGGATTATTATATAAACTTATTGTAATTATATTCATCAATCCAACATTTTATTATGGTCGTACAATATGAGACACCGTTTAAATTTAAAGTAACATGAGATCCGCTGTATTAACCCGTTTCATAGCACATTAATCTAGACGTGTGTTTTCTCCTTTGTGTGCATAAAGCGCTACAGCTACATGCATATACATGTATAAGCATTTACTACACATGTATAATTCCACGGAAAATAACATAGTACTTTTTTACAATTTGCGATAACAAATACACATACTTGGCATCATTTGTCTCTAAATAACTTGAATTGTCGATGGGCCGCAAAACAATACAAACTAAACTTAGCATCAACCTCACTTCTTTATTGAATAATTTAAATATATTTAGATTAGTTTATGACATAATGGGAAATATGTTTCAATTCAGTTATCACCTATGGAAGGGTTTTATCTTTTGCGTGTCAGTGTCAAGCATGTAGTGATGTTCCTATGCTCTGTATGTCAGTATAAATTCAGCGAAAAAACAGATCAATATCACTGTCACAGATTTTCGTCAAAATTATAAGCATCAACCATGCCTTCTAAAAACATAGATAATGCTAGTCATATATTTGCCCAAAGACTGACACCCAAAGTGATTTGCTAGTATTGTAAACGAATGAATTAAATTAAAGATTCAAAATATTGCGGAATTAATTAAAGGACAGCAAGGAAAAAATTAACCCTATAGTTTTTAAAAAGAACAAGATTAAGGAGGATTTGTTTAAAATTAAATTATGATATTGTGCATTATTTTTCAATATTAATTCGACCAGCATTTAGTATGGGACATTAGGGGGATATGCTAATCAGGTTTTGTATTATTAGGAATGTGACTCATGTTTAATTACTTCATTTGGACCTTAAAAGGGCTGCTTCAGTCATGAAATATGCACCCATCCGTTTCCGAACGTTTTCTTCAGGTTGGTAAGTATGGATTTTAGAAGTTTCAAGTGTTTATTTGTGAAATTTATATTACTAGCACAGATGTATGCTATCGCCTTCATCAGACAAATGACCAGTGAAACGTACATGTATATGCACAAATGTGCAAGATATGCACGAGTTGTCAATTACAATTCGCCGTCCATAAGGCTACGCTATACGTATGTGTACACTTGTGTACAGTCAGATGAATCATACCGAAAAATCGATTAGCCTACACTTTGTTTTATGCCTGGTGATAGATTTGCGAGAGTCTATTTGCCCCCTCATCTCGATTCATAACTGGCCCCATGTTGCTTGTCAAGGTTTCTTCCTTTCTCTGAGACAAGAACAGATTGTTCTCGCTGTACATCCCAGTCAACAACTTAATTTTGCTGTACGGTACGGCCAGTTCGTTAGTACAAAATGCGTATATTGGTATTTCATGGATTACAACTTGATGGATTGATATTGAATGTCACCAGTAAAAAGGTTCAATGTCATATTTATTTATCAATGGATGTTGATTATGCAGAGGTCTGGCTTGGTTAAATAGTCGAAATTTGAATATTTCATCTACAAAAAGCTGCTCCTCTACAGTAGTCTGACAAAGTTTAACCAAGTCCGGTACAAAAATAGCATCAAAAGCACCACATACGGATGTCTGTTACGCCCATCAATACAGAAAAGTTAATTAACTCTGTGAACATATCTTTGTCATGGTTATATATTGGAATGCACAACTGCACAATAAACCCGGTCAAATTTTGAAAAGATTTAAACCGAACAAGCAGATTTCCGGACATGATAGAAATACTGAAAAAATTGTGATAACTCTTTTAAAGATCGTTGAATCCCGAATCACAAAGTGAAAGTGCTACTTGGTCATAATAGTAAAGACTGCATATTTTCAGGATGGAAATCCGAAATTTCCAGACAGGATTTAAAAGCTTGAAAATTCCAAGGCAATACTTCTTTTAAAAAATCTTCTAACCTAAATTCTGAAAGTGAAAGCATAACTACATGTCATGATGATACATCATACCTAGTCGTGCTGAATCATGGAGTATGATAATTATCAATATTAATATCGCCCATTGTGTGTTCTTTTATTTGTAATGCCTCTTAGTTTTCCCAATGTGGTTAAAGTTTCACAACATGTTACATTTAATGTGTTTGACCTATATTTTGCCTATTGTCGATGAAGCAGAAGATTCTTACCTTTTCAGAGAAACTGGCCTTATTCTCGTTGTGCATTTTCTATGGATTCCCCTTCCTGATGATATTTCGTTTAGTTTACAATTTCCCTATCTTTATTGGTTTTAAGTAAATTTGGTTGGGGTCTTTCAATGGGGGAAAATGCGCGGTGCCAAAATAGTGCGATATGGGTAAGTAAGGCTACAGGTAACTAACGGTTATTCATCAAACTTAACATTTTGATGTTTTAAGTTTGGAACATACCAAAGTCCTTAATATTGCGAAGTCTTTCCTGCAACATATGCATATTTACTGCTTGTCAGACTAAGTGGCATTTCTGCATTACTGTATAACACAGTATTGTCAAATAAAGTGAACCTACGTTACTGAATCACATTCTTAACTATCCTCATATGACACCCGATCCTAATGGTACAATAAGCTTAAAATATGCAATAGAGGAACATCTACTTAGGCTTTCTATGTAAGCCTAATTCGGGTCATGCGATTTGTCTACAGCAAAAATATATCGGTTATGTAATTCGTTATAAAATATGAATTATTACTATAATAAACAAAAGTGTATCATGCAGTTATTGTGGGTTTTCATGAGAAAAGAACATGCAGTACATTGCATACAAATGTATTTCTGAAATGAATTAAAAAAGGATTTCACAACGGATTAAAATGTGAATCGATATTGATGAATTTTCAATGAAAATGCACAAAACATGTGGCGCTAAAGTTACATTCCATGTACATAAACATAAACTGTTGTTTTTAGTATGTTCCAATGAATTAATCAATACTGGATTGCTGATCGCCATGCGAAACGTTTTTATGATCAGATGGCAGAACTCATTTAGAACTCTCAGTACTTTGATACTTGATTAAAACGAAAAGCGAAAAAGAAGTTAAAAAAGTGGGCATATACAGTGAATCATCATCACAAGTTTTATATGTTAGAAAGGTGAATTATTGAAGAAAATTGTAAGTGTGGAAATTTGATGGAACCCGAGTTTTATCTTGTTAATACTCCACAAAAACAAAACATTCCAAAATTGAAAAGTCACTTTTTGGGAGCAGATTTACATGTTTATGGTAATTTGCGAAAAATTGATATAACGTATGACCAATTGTTATATATTATTTTAAAGATAATTGTATATATTACTTAAATAGGCAAGCAGATTACGTTTATGTTTTCGTAATGGCCACACTGATCCCATTACAGACCACAACGGTAGACATGTTTTACTACATATATGTATCTCACATAGATACAGTCATACCCTAGTCAAATATCGTCAAAAGCTAAAACGCTACACAGAGCCTACCAGTCTCGTATACAGGTAGTAGGTACACGTATGATTAGACACAAGCATCCGAAACAAAACACACACATATATATACATATATGTTTAAGTGGGTAGATGATACGCAGTTGCAATAACGAACTAGGAAGCTATTGTCCGGACACGGTTATTACAACCTTCATAGCTTTGAAAAGTGTAGCTAACACTTTCGTGTAAAAAGTCACGCGGACCTTTTCTGTGTATCCCAAAATAAATTACGATATGTGTGTACGTTGACTATAAAGAAACCCACCAGGCAACTATTGAAATAAAACGCGATGTGTATGAAAGGGTACACCTGTACATCGTTGCTGTTTATGTTAGGCTTGCATTCTTCGGGTAAGTTTCCCGTTTCTTCGCATTGTTACGAAAGCTCATACATGTACTAGTCAAAAACAATTTAAGACTTTTATTGTGTGCTACATTACATTATTTTGTATCTGTGCTTCTCTTCACCGACCTAACAATACCTCATGTACAATGAATAATTACATTATTTTTTATGCTCTCTGAGTTTAAATCACCTGCTTTCACCCCCTCCCCCCCCACACCCACACCCACACCCACCACCACCACCCACCACCCCCCAACACCACCACGTTTGTTAAGGTTCATTCCTATCGGTTTCCTCGGTAGGTGTGTTTTCGTTTTAACTTTGAGTTTCCTTTCTTGTAGGTATAATTATCTTCTGCATCCTGTTCAACTACTCACTGATAGTTAAATTCGCTCTAAAATCTTGTCATGTCCAACTGCAACTCATTTTGGAGGCGTTATCTGTTGGCCATTCTTGCTCATCGTAGCCGTTCGTGTGTAAACTGGCCTATGACGCCATTGTCCTCAACAAGGAAGATACCCCTCTGGGCTGGTGAATACTTCTACAAACTCACAAGGGCGTTTACAGTGCAGGAGTGTGCCAACGAAGTGTGCGTTCCATCAGCATTAGTATGCCTTGCAGGTATGCTATAGACATTAGGAGTACATGTAGGTTATTCTTACAATGAATGTAATAAACTATATCATGTATACTACTTTTTTCTGCGCGCATTGTTTTAAATATTGATTTATTGCTTTATTAATACAATGTTTCATGAACCATTTGTTTTAATATCGAATTTATTTTACGTCAAACAATCTGTCTGTTTTATTTGTACACCTTTGTTATCATCATACGATCTAGTCAAAAATGTTAAGTTTTGTACGCCTACGATGAATCATAAAATACCACAGAGAGATAAAACAATGTGGTATTTTTTAGAATAACGCCAAAAGCAATCACGTATTTCATTTATCTACCTCGGCAGATAACAATGGAAGTAAGTATTATCAACGAAAACACGGGTGATGTCGAGCTACTTTATTACTAGTTAACTAATTGCGTATGTACACCTTGAACCTATATTTGGAACAGTATAAACCAAGTCCAATGCATCCATCGGGTATTATAGCGATGACTTTCAATTCTCTGGCTATCAGAACTAAAGACACTGTGATGTTTACGATGTGCTATAATTTGTAATTTGATACTTTATATATGTATCACATTTAAATGTGGTCGAGTTGATCTGTAACATATATTGAAGTTACAGCCTGTCAACTATACTCGGCAAACGTATTGGTATAAATGTGTACAGAAACGCAGTAATGGCGACCAATTACTTCATTGTTATTGCATCAAGGAAGAATAAACCGGTTGGTTAAGCACCCATCTTTTACCTGTCCCTACTTACACTGTGTTACAATGACTAGTTTCCTTTCAAGGTGGACCCGGATCATGACGTGGACATCCATACAACTAGTGTATTCACTGATATGTGTCGCAGGTAAGGACAGTATCCATTACACATTGCCGCATCTCCTTAGAAATAGTATCACCGATATGAATGCAAAGTTTGTTTTAAACACACACAGTAATTGGAAACTACTGTGCAGGCTTTCGAAAACTTCTGTTTATTTTGTCAAGCAATGAGTACAAATGACCAAACAGACGTTTTCGAAAGCTCGAAAAAGAAGTTTTCAGTAAATATTTGTGTTCAAAACAAACTTTGCATTTATCATTTCTACCACTCTTATGAATCGCACTCCGAACACATTACCAGAACGTTTACTTCATGTCTTCGTAAGTATTCCCTCAGTGCCATCCTCATATGTGCGTATTGATTTCTTAGGAATAGTTAGCACGTCATCAAATACTGGAAGCAAAGCGAATAATATCTGTTATAATGTTTTAACTGTCTGTAAATATTCATAACTCAATCAATTGATTATTTAATTACAAAATATGTTATAAAATATCTTCCAAAATGTTTTTAATCAGTTCTGCATGTTTTGAGACATCCATCAACGAGTAATCGATCTAAAGTGCATCATTGACTGTTCATCTGTATCACGGACAAGGTACTAGACTTACTGAGCTGTCATACAAACATAGTTAACTTAAATTGTCGTCACTGTATCAAGCGTGATTAACGTTGATACCGGCTTAGACAATTTTGATACAGGTATGGCTTCCTTTGATCTTAACACCTGGTTTTATTCTCCTTGTTGAAACCTGGCGATATTGTCCTTGTACTTTTAAACGGTCTCTGTTCATTTTCCCCCTTGTGTAATAGTTTGCCCTATTTTTTTTTATCGCTTTTGAGTTTGAACTTAAGTTCTGTCGATATTATGGATAGCTTAAATACAAGTATAGATAATGCTGTAGGAGACTTCGATATCTTATCTAAACAAACTACTAGTACACTCACTAACAAGTTACTAGTATACTCACAAACAAATTACTAGTACACTCACAAACAAGTTACTAGTACACTCACAAACAAATTACTAGTACACTCACAAACAAATTACTAGTACACTCACAAACAAATTACTAGTATACTCACAAACAAATTACTAGTACACTGACAAACACTTATGAGAAAGTTACATCTATCAATGAAACGACGTACTAAAAATTCAAATAATACATTATTTTCATACTAAAAATACCATTTAACTTAATTTCCTTCAAAGTCGCAATGTTCATACGTAACCATGGTTATTGCGTTTAGGTGCAGAATATTACGTGTATATGGATGGTAAGAAGGCCAATGAAGGGAATGTACAAATTTTCAACGGTTCGACCTGGTTTGACCTTTGTACAGACGGATGGGATGATACGGACGCGACAGTGGTATGTCGTATGCTAGGCTACACAGGGTAAGTGAGCGAGGTAGTCGACGTACGAGTTAACGTTTAATACAAGAAAAAATACAAATATGCAACAGGTGTAATATATTACAAAATGCAGTATGTACGTTGATAATAACAAAAAATGCATTCATTTAATGGGAAAATATACACAAGGTAAGAGAACGAGGTAGGCTGATTACATGTGTATATAGGTGTTTTAATGTCGTCTGCTAGGCTACACAGGGAAGAGAGTGATATAGTCGGCCGTGTTAGATGCAAGTAAAATGGGGGCATCATAAAACACACCACATTATGTACGTTGATTATAATAAAAAATAACCAAAACACATCCATGCGTTGGAAAAGAAAATGTTTAGAAGAAATACGCTACTCATTATTATATCATTTTGTCTAGCATGATTTACATGAAGTACTGGTTAAAGTTAAAATATAAGTTGAAGACGAACGTTGTACACCTTTAACGTTATATATATTTGTATAAGCACCTTACGTTTTTCTGTACTCTATATACTGTATATATAAACAGAACACTGTACACATATATGTTTTATTCTTCTGTTTGTATTGCACTGACGAGTTTTATTTGGATGAAATGGTCGTATGGCGCTGTCAAATGTTTGCTTTGTTAGACATCCTGCACTTACTACATATGTAACTGTTCCTACGTCTTATTTCTAGTTATCATGTTCTTTTAATGTATTTAAATGCAAACCCATTATATGAGACAGCCCTCCGAAAGCCTCTAAAGGTCAAAGTTCAGCATTTGTTTAAAATACTACAGTATCAAAGTATTTACACAGGAGAGAAACAATACGTCTTGGGACCTGAACACAACCGTTTGGGCATCAATTGTTTGTGTCCCTTCAAGTTTTACAAACATTTCTGGACTTTATCTGAGATAAGTAATATTCTATTTTTCAGTGGTGGAGCTACTGCTAGTATTAACGCCAATGGGTCTACGTTTTCCTCCGTGGTACAGTACAAATTTGATTGTGATGGTACCGAAACGTCTCTCCTGGACTGCCAAACAAGTAGCAGTAACCAGACCGTCTGCCAAAACAGCTCTTTTTCCCACGTGTCATGTGCTGAAAGTGAGTATGTAAATTAGATTGTGTATTTTATATGATATTTATTCCTGTACATGTACATTATTGTGACGTACATATGTAGATCAATTATAAATGCTTCTAACAAAGAGTATTTATTATTTTAACACAAGGGTTGTAGCGTGTATATCACTATTTGTTTTTTATGATTGTTATAGTTCCTGTGCCGAGGGATTTCTTTCTACTGTCGTTTGATGCTTCTATTGCAAAAATGGATCGAGCATCTGGAAGTCTTTCATTGGTGCAAAATGGGTCTCTTGGCGAACTCAGAGCTATTACTTACGATAGTTTACAAGGCAACATAATATGGACGGACATTCAATTGAACCAAATTGCGTTATGTGCGCTCAACGGAGGGGAGACAACCGTGATTTATCAGGCTGGAAACGGTAGGAGATTTAGTTTATTATTGTATATTTGACATTTAAACATTACTAGTCATTACAAATGATATTTGAAATCACAAACACACATAAAACGGATATCTCATAGTATGTATTTAAAGTATGGACTGGATGGGTCTAGCAGGTTGTGATTCCCCGAGATCAGACACTGGCTAAGTATCTTCTCCAAATACCAGTAACTAAGCGAGATCAGGTAAATTCAGTCGAGGTTGGGATGTTACAGAATCTTAGCTCGAGACTGTGATAACCTGCTCTTGCTCAGTTACAGGTAATTGATTTGTTCTCGCACCTTTTAGTTCGAAAAAACACTATTCAACTATGTTAAAGACTAAAAGTATCCCATCTGGTGCTTCAAATAAAAATGGCCTCTTACCACTAAAGCTACATTTGAATGCTTCCGCATACAAAAAGTAGTCCGTCCTGACAAAGAAGACAATGTATTTTCTAGTGTAGATTATATTTTTCTACAACATCAGATATCCGACACTATCAAACCAGACAGATTGGATGAGATAGAGATAGAAAAATCTAGCACTGGATATGACGTGGGATATCTCTTTCTGAGGTGACGTTGCATGCTTTATGACGTCATACTTAAGCAAGCAACGTGGGTCGAACTTAATTCTGTTGATATATATTTGCAAAATTACCCGTCGTTTTCCCAATGTTTCCAGGCAGCAAGATGGACGGTATTGCAATGGACGTAACCTCCCGCCTAATATTTTATACTGACACCGGATATGACGAAATTGGAGTCATCAACGCAGACACATTCGTAAAAACTATTGTGGTCGATACCAATCTGGATGAGCCAAGAGCCATTGTGTTAGATACACAAACAAGGTGAAATGATCTTTATGGATATGAATCGTGCTGTAAATGTTAAAACTGAACCCCTGTTTACATGGGGTTGGGGATAGTCCGAGGCAGAGATACACAGCTAGGACACACAGTTTTGTACTCAAGTTGTTTACATCTGGTAAATGTATTTTGGAGGGTACACAAACGGACTGTAGCTGAAAGTTTTCCAGGTCAAAACGAATATGCGATGACTTATAACAAATTTGATTAAGGATCCTCATACCTCTTCCAAAGGCTGTTACCAAGTAATGGAAACTGGTTGTTTCCGGCGTGATGACAGCTTTGATAAATCATTTCTGAAAGAAAACCGTACCCTACGGGACTTAAATGAAAAATAATACAGATGAAATCAACAAAAAAATATTAACGATTGTAATCTGAGTGTAACCAAGGCAGCGGGGCTAGATCGGCATTCGAACCTTGGACTTCAGATTATTATTCCATCTCTCTAACCGATTATGCTACCTGGTCAACGAATGTATACTTGCCCATCTGTGCTATAGTTGAATCTAAATGAAGTTAAAGGGAGGTTACTGTATTAACGAAAAGCCACAGTGTAGTGGGACAGGGATCCTTAAGGGGAGGCTACTGTATTAACGAAAAGCCACAGTGTAGTGGGGCAGGGATCCTTTAAGGAAGTTAAGGGGAGGTTACTGTATTAACGAAAAGCCACAGTGTGGTGGGGCAGGGATCCTTAATTGTTCATGATTTTCCAAATTCAAACTTTTGTCTTTTCAGAACTACATTGCGCTTTTTTAAATTTATATTGTTGGATCAATGACGACGTTCTTTCAGTATATTCTTGAAATATTGGCTCTGCACTGTTGGTACATTTTGATGCAATGATATTTGTTGGTATAAAATTGATATATAATTTTGATATATCAAGGATTAATCTATATAAACTTGTTGTTGTATTTATTATTTGTATGCTTTTATTTTGTGCTATCTTATTGGTGAAGTGTAAGTGTGGTATTTGTATGCTGTTGATTAACTTGGTTTACATATTTATTTTGTGAGCAGAGAAATTTTCTGGACAGACTGGGGAGCAAATGCTGCGATTGAAAAATCGAATTATGACGGTTCCAACAGGACAACAATTGTCAGTACCGGGCTGGGCTGGCCAAACGCTATGGTACTCGATGGTAAGTCATTGTGTATGTACTGTTATTCTACGATTCATCGCAAATTGTGTTTACATTTCAAGTTTCGTGTCGATAATTGACCTTATAGTGAAAAGCGCTATAATTACAAAAGAAAAGTATGTTTGTGAATATTCTTGCAGGTGATCTGTTGATATGGTGTGATGCTAAGAACGATGTCTACGAACAGGTGCATCGAGGTGGCACGGGAAGGACTACCATAAAAACGATAATCGGAAGCCATTGTTTTGATTTCATTTTGTACGAAGACTATCTATATGTTAACGATTTGACTTATCAGTAAGTAATTCTAGCTGTTTTTTTCTCAATATAATTTACTACCATTGAACCATATAGAGAACTCTCGTATAAACTACACACCTGCAAACATTATACTTTCGTTGTTGCGGACAACTTATAATTACCGTTATGTAATGTACCCTGTGCTGCAATACTGAAAGTAGCACTGTCTTTAAGGTATACATTCGTTTTAGTAATATGTAATACGTCTTACGATAAAGAGTCTTTTAGATAAATAGCAGTCTTGATTAAAGGTTTACGATCTTTCCAGAAACTTGTGTGCTAACTTAACGAAAGTGATCCTCTCAGTTACATGTGTTACAATGTATAACTCACTTCCTTACCCAGAGAAAACAAATGACAACACAACATTATAATTAGATAAATTGTACATGTCACATACACGCCGATCCATCGGAATTATTTGGGAACTGATGCTCTTTTAGAGGATACGATTATTTACGTTCTATGCACACCTGGACTATGCCATTACTAAATCATAGAGACACATGTGGCTATCTGGTCGGTTTCCAAAACTCGTTAGACTGTTACTTGCCCTTTGGAGATAACAGGGGAGCGATACCTGAAATAAAAAAAATGATCTAGTCTAGTTGTATCATACACAATGTGGCGCGGATAAATCAATTTATTCATAGCATATTCTAAGGAGGTGCAAAACACGTAAGAGAGTTATTTTCTGGTTATGATTAAACACTTCTAAGCACTATGTCTGATATAGCATACAACACTTAAGTATCTCCGTACAATGTGGAACTGCTAAACACTTCAAGAATTAGAAACTGGTTTTTTTCTGGCATGCCTATAACTTTAATAAATAAGTTCTCAGAATAAATTCAAACCTAATCAAACACACAAAAAAAGAATAATAGTAATATAGATAAAATAAACAAAACATGATAAACAACATTGTTCTGTATGTAATTATACAGCATTGCTAGATCGGGATTCGAAATCTGGAGTTCAGATAGTTATACTACTTGATAAACGGAAGTGTCCTGGCCTAACTATGGTAAAGTAATATCAGAAATGAAATCAATGGCGGGTACTGTAAATACAAACCAAACTACTGTGAAGTGGAACAGGAATTTTTAAAGCATAATTTATGATGGTGTTTTTACAATGAAAGCTTCCATTGATCATGTACGTTGATACTAGTGTTGGTGTATGTCCCTGCTTGTGTGCTGTATGCTTCAACTATTTATTTTATTCCGACAGAATAACTAATTAACTAATTGTATTATATAGGACTTTAAGTATGTGTAGTAAGGTACGGGTACTACTACCTAATCTATAGTGAGGGAGAAAATATAAGTAATCTGGTACAACAACCCTCTCACCCCGCCCCCCTTATTTCTAAAACAATTAGTTTCTTTTTCGTTGCTATGAGTAACTTCCCTTTTCAAGTTATGCATCTTCTTTCATAACATTGTCACATATAATGCCTGCATAACAGCGATTAAATGTAGACTTTACACTGTAAAGGTCCTGTTTTTTCTTTCTGTTTTCTGGTGGTTTGTTTTTATATCTTAATTCAAACAATCGAATTTCAAACAATTATTTATTATGTAAGTTGCACCACAACATGTGTTTGTTGTGCTGTACTTAACTTTACAAAAAAACAAGAGTTTCACAAATATTTCAAAATATAAACACTGAAGTTTAATTGCAGATGTGCTTTACCTTAAGAACGCAAATATAAAGACAAATTATCCAACCTCTCTCTATCTAGCTATTCAGCTATCGAATCAATAGGGACTGGTCAATATGGATATTTTGCATTTGTTTCATCTTTACATTCTTCTGTCGTCTCACAGGCAAACATACTTATATTCACAGACAGATAGTTCGAGTGAAAACAGACGGCACTCAGACTTCGTTATATGGACCAACTTTACCTCAGCGACGTGGAATATATCATCACATACAAGGTAACACCAACCATATCAATAGGTTCATTTTCATTAAGTCTACATTTACCATTAAGATACAAGTAGTCTGTTTGTAGATCCCTACTTATTTACAAATGAATTGATGTAACGATGATCTTTTAACACCGAGAGTGCAATCTTGGCGATTAAATTGCCAGTCAAATGTTGGTACACCGCTCAGAACACTCATGATATGTTTTCTCCAATTGCTACTTTTTCTATATTGAATCAATTTATGTTGCTATAAATACAAAACCTCTACTTATACAGCAAAGCATAAATATATATATATGAAGACTCAAACACTCCCTTCTCGTATACTGATACATACTGACATTATAATGATTTGTACTGTTTTTACATTGCTGTGATTCTGTTTGTCGTATATAACTTGCAGTTATTCTGTATACTGTGTATGAATCAGTGTTATAAATATTATGTTACGAAAACTCTCAATTCAAATTAGATAATTACCAATCATAATGAGAGATCACCTAATAATAAGGAGATAATTACTAATTATAATAAGATAACTACCATTATGAAACTTTTTAAGACTGATTATTTAAGCATGCGTTGATTTGAATGGTTTTATATGTTAACAACGTCAACATTTTGATTGTTATTGATACGCCAATGTATATATCCATATATTTATTTTGTGAATTGTTACACTTTGTGCGCATGCTTTTGTCATGATTTTTGTAATCACATTGTCCTTTAAAATGGGAACTATATCGATAAAAGGTAGGTATTTTTTATATATCTTGAGCACTAGAACAATGATGAAAAACCAGTTAGTATAATCAAGGTAAGTGTTGTTTTCTTCATTTCTGACATTCAGTGCATATGTTATTGAATGTTGTATTGGATATTTGTTGAATATTGTTGATTTGTTGAAAGTTTTATCCTTTTAAGTTAGGGTCAAAATGATATACATACTTTCAAAAAATACATAATATCATATATATATGTTTTGTTGTCCAATTATCTTTTTCTAGAAAATTGAATGTAATTTATGCTTATTAGATACCATATCTCTTATAAATAATGTGATAACTTCCTATCTGATATATTTGACACATTGAACAGAAATTATTTGTATGTACTAAGTATTACAAACAACAAAGGTTTATTTTCCTAAAACTTGAAACAAACATGGTCCTAGACGGGATCCCTATGGAAAACGCAGTTATTTGGAACTACAAACTAAAAAGGTTTGTATATGTACTGTTGTTTGGGTTAGTACTGCTACATGACATTTTAAAAGGGGCTTTATCTGAAATATGATAAAAACCAATAATGTTCATTGGGTGGAACACTCCGTGTCTATGAACTTAGCGAGAGAGAAAAAAAACCCTTTTAGCTCCATATACATTTTTAATGTCAATTCAAAATGGACAAAGGCGACTTCACAAACATGAATTGATCAATAGAATTCAATATTTCTTGTATTGATGCGAGTTGCTTCATATAGCGTAATACTTTATTTAGAGATCCCCTTTCCACTACCAGAAGCTGTAAATATGCATAGAAATGTGTTTTTCAATCCGTATTTAAGCTTTGATAAACCATGTCTGAGAGACAAAGCGGGATGCTTTTTTAACCGTTAGATTAAACACAATATAATCAACAGACGTGTTTAGAGAGAAAAATCTCACCAGGGTGTACTGGGTTCGAATCTAAGAAGCCAGATTGTTAGATTGTTATTATGTCACCGTAACCAACTGAGCTATCTGGTCAGCGGAAGTTTCTTGGCCCAAGTCTTCTCATCTTTAAATGCAAAACAAGATTAAAGTAAGGTTACCATAAATTTAACAAAACTTCAGAGGTATTTTCAAATGTTTGGGTTGCAATGGGACCCGTCACGTAGAAAATTGAACCGCGGCAGACATTTCGGTTTCAATTTTATTTTGCAACTGGGAAACCAGCGACTGTCATGCGTTTTATTTATTAATACGATATTTATTATATGGAAAATAAATGTAGTTGTGAATGATATATGACGTAGAAATGATAAAATACTTGCACTTTATGTGATAAACACAACGATGTATCTACCCACCCAACAGATACATTCCCTTTGCCCGAAGAATAAGTAAATATTGTAAATTTTTGGGTGAAAACGATTATCATCTATCAAAGAATTACAGTATTCTCTTAGCATGATAACTAAGTAAAGATTTCCATTCTAGGGTACAAAAATCATCAATTTATCAAAGTTCAAAACTAATGAATCTAAATAGTCCGATATATGCTTCAGTCGTTGTATATATCGTGAAGAATTCGTATAAAGTGGAACTCCTTACTGGCATGGAGGTGAAAGTATTGAAAACAAAATCGACAAATGAGCAATGAAACCAGAACAGATAGGTACACTGTACAATACAATTACTCAGCAATCACAATCTGATAAGTCATATAAAATATATTTGATGGTATTGTCTCCATGTCTTTCTTTCACAATCGACTTAAAAATGTAATATTTGACCAATGTTTATTTTTGTTATCTGCAACCGAAAACTGGCAATTCGTTAAAGGTCAACATTCAACACCATAACCCCTGCAGTTGTAGACAAATCTATAAACATTTGTTAATGATAGTTTTCAAATATGCATCGTTTTAGAATCTAAAGTTGTCATTGTTTTTCATTCAGAAAAAAACCTCCATTGAAAGCTAGTGTGTTGATCTCTTTACAAGGACCTTGCTTCAGAATTGATCCAAGAGAGGGGGTAAATATTGAACTTTATTCACTTTGCTCAAAAGCTATCATGAGGGATAATGATACTCTTAAAAGACATCAAAACATTTTATTTTTCAGTCCGGTTTATAATTTTGCTTAATACTTCAGCAAAAACCATTTAATTATGTATTTATTCATCTAATCTTCAATACCACCCTTGACGGTAATTTGTGTCAGCCACACTTTGATGAATAACACATTCATTACCTCTTAAGTATAAGAGTATATTACTTTTTCCTTGGTCAACGTAAAGTTTCTTTTGTTACAGTAATTCGTCATTAATACTGCAGCCAGTGCCCGTAGAAGGACGTCTCGTAGACACAAGCAACCGGAGTCGATTTATCGCGTTTATTGTTGATCTGTTATATACATTCTATACAATATCAGAATAAACTCTGATAATTTATATTCATTTTGTCGTGTTTTTGTATCCGCCTTGATTAGTCATAAAGATTATTCTTTTAGAAGATATAGACTATTTCAATATCTGATTTAAGATAATACATATCACTTTTGTCATTTGTAGTCGAATTAAGTTAAAAACACATGGCTAATATTTAAAAAGATGGTTCTACTAAGAAGCATCCTAACTGTAACTCAACTAGTTAATGTTAGCCCTAATCTGTATTTTCCTTTTGAAACTTGAATGTCCTGAACTAAGTTTTGATAACATTCATGTAAAAAGCCGTTGGATGATTGTTGCTGTAGTCTATATACTATGTCAAGTACAGGTGATTCATACAATATTGCCATAGTAGAGAGCATTGAGATAAAAGCCAAACTTAGACTTGGTCATATTAAAGGTGTGTATGTACTGTCAAAAAGACGCATATGTCTTTGGGATATGTACAAAATTCTAAACGGATTACATTAAATGGACTTTTGCCGTATATGTTAATGTTAAAAATAGTGTAAGTGTTATATACAATATGTAGTAATGTAACACTAAATCTTCCATTACAAGTGTTATATACAATATGTAGTAATGTAACACTAAAACTTCAATT